>JAEIFU010000223.1:0-182971 GCA_018904235.1 Lordiphosa stackelbergi | reverse complement strand
TATTTAATATTCAAATTATATAATATTATCAAATAAAACGATTCTGAAGGTTTGATGGCCCAGTGACTTGTTTCTGATTGATAATAATATCACTGTGAAAAATAAGATAGGACCGTAAGTGGTCTCAAAATCAAAAGCAAGTCTTTGAAAAAAAGCGAAAATGGAACCTAAATGTAGAGCTCTGTGGCAAATAATTTTCCCAAATTTTGCCAAATTTTGGAAATAAGTAAGTTTTGGCCTGTATAACTTAGCTTAAGACTTACCCCTGGCTAGGGAATTAATATGCGAACAAAATTGAATAATTCATTAAATAAAAATTAATGTCGGTGCAGACTTCCTTGGATACTCTATGCCGGTGTCAATGAACCACAATCGCTGACAGGCATCAACTGTGGTCCGATACACGGACACGAGATTCTCCCGCACTCCGATTAAACTGCTGGACTCGAAATCCGGGTATGCGTGTAGCTTGGGATTTGCTCTGTTTGCCGTCGCGGGCGCAAGTCGATGTAGTTAAAGGTCGAGGGTATACCTACCCGTCTCCTAGGCGCATGTCACAAAGAGTCTCCCACGAAAGTGAGTAAACACCCATCGGTACATTATTGTATGCAATGTAGGGATCATTCTCTTGACGCTTATTGTCAATGCGAGAACTAACTCCCTCGAATAAGTCGCGAGAGGTGATCACGTCACGTTTTCTACGATTCCGTCCATAACGATCTGGAAATACGATGGGCAAGTCAACACGACCTGGCTTGCTCCCGAGCACAGCTGCGGATGGGCGACCATCGCCGCGCTTATAGTAATCCATCTGTTTCCATTTGAAGACCTCGATCATGTCCTCGCCTTGCACCCAAATCTGTAGCCAGCCGATTAGGCTGGCAAAAGATTTCGTGCATTAAACCTTACTGGGAGTTTGCACTGCTACGCAAAGACTGAGACTGGAATCGACACTGATTCAAAGCTTCAAGTGCTCGGGGTCAGCTTTAATTGATAAGAAAACTTTGCGACAAGGCAACCGGTTTTGTGTGCTTTTGCTATGATTAGTTAAAGCTTGAGGGTGGGGGCAAACTAGTGCAGGGTACTTGCCTGGCTTGAAGTTGCACTTGCTTTCAAACTCAATAACAACCGCTGGTTATCGATAACGATAACCAAATGTATCGATATGCTCCTTACATCCCTATCTCACACACACACACACATACACAAAGGCAGGCAGAAAATTGCAATTGCACCGACGAACAGAAACGAGAAAAATCACAAACAATTCACTCTGGGAAAGTTAATCGAACTGCAGTCAATTGACTGACATAATCCATGGAAAGTATATCAAATTAATTCAAAGCAAAGCCACGAAACGTCAATTTTTCGCTGACGGCGCGCGCGTTGGGTAAAAACGCGTTGTGTTCTTTTCCATTTTGTGGAATACCTTTTCCACACATACACACACGCAGACGAGTGAAAGTGTCTCTCCCTCACGGAAGTGCATCTATCTGTGATTTTGATTTGTATAATAATGCGTCGCGCATACGCAAATTTGAGTTGCGCTTACGCCAAAGATTAGGCATTCGTTGGCAATATTGGCCAACGGTGTTGGAAATCAAAAAGAGTGCAAGCAAGCGGTTACGATTCAGGATTGAAATTGAACATGGCCGAGCAAGTGGAAAATGCATTGGCGCACACCAAAAGACCACCAACAAATGCTGCCCCTTAGCTCTAGTGGTGGAGCAGGAGGAGAAGGTGATGGAGACCGCGATCCCGATCCCGATGAGGGTGAAGCTGAATGTGATGAGTCGGTTGTCTGGTCAATGGCGAACTGGATGCCTCCTGCTACCATGTGAGCATGAAAATGTCCATAGATGCGGAGGCAGTCTTTGTGCCGGTGAAATGCGAGTCGCTAGCGGCATTGCCCCTGCCTGCGTCCCCTCCTGCTTCAGCCCCTGCCAAAGTAAACGCGGCCGCCAAGCTACCGAGACCGGCACGGAGTAGCACGCCACCGTGTCAGCTTCTGGAACGTCTCAATTTTCCCGAAGGCAACATTATCAACACACTGCACACCATTTTGGCCTTGCCGCCATTTGATCCGTATGCTCCACCACCGAAGTCCGACACTGTGTACAAGGAAGTGGTGTCGCTGATGCAGTGGAGTCTTCGCGATGACAATGCCATCGAAATGGAGTTGAGTGAGAAGTTGTTGCACGAGTGCAAGCACCAAAGCAACGATCCCAACGATGAGACGCGCTCGTATTTGGTAACTATGAAGATTAAGAAGTGCGCCCACTATGTCACCTTCTCACACCCACCACCCCCGCCCTGTCTATCTCTCTCTCTCTCTCTCTCTGATTAGATGGCCATTGAGAACATGCGTCTGTTCTCAGAGGATCCCAAAAATCCGTTGCGGGATGCCGACGGACAACTGCGTGCAATTACGGTGCGTTCCTTTGATGAAGATTTCTCTGTATTACTCAAGCATAATCCATTGCAGCTTTATTTCCAGAATCTTGCCTTTATATTTGTTAAACATCGTAAGGAGGAGTTCTTCACGTTTTGTTCCTGTAAGGAATGTCTCGAATATCGCGAGACCATCATGGCCATCATGATGGATCAATTTAAGGCTGCACACATGGTGGTCATGCTGCTCGATGTGCTCATCAAGGCGTATAGCCCCATGTTGAAGTAAGTGCATCTCCTGCCCCTGTTGGCATCCTCTAAATGTGGTTTACCTAATTGTAGAAACGATGCTGCCTATAACAAATTTGAGAAGCTGCTCGAGTGCAACAAGGAAATCTATTGGATTACCAGCGGTTATCTCTATGATAAAAATGCCGAATATCTTGATTTTATTGACGACACAGCGATCTCTGATAATATGATATTAGTGCTATTCAGCGCCATGTAAGTGGATGCATCTCATTTGTAACTTGTCTTATTTTACTCAACTTTTCATGTTGCAGTCTGATGGCCAACAATCCGATGCTACTGCTACAAATACTCGCCTATAATGTCGAGTGCATTGTCAAGGCATTTTCCGAGGGTATGATCGAAATTGCTCAAAATGTGCAAGAGAACGAGAAAATATCCGCCGAAAGGATGCTGACATGTATGTGGTCATTCATTTTAAAGTAGATAAGTAGAATCAGGCCAGAGTAATTAAGAGGGTCCATAAGACAAATTCTACTTAAATCCAATTTTAACTGCAGTCGAACTTCAAAAGACAAATCGACTTTGTAGAAATTTAAAAATGATGTTTCGGGAAGACGCAGGTGAAAATTTTGAAAGAATTAAAGTAATTAAAACGAAGACTATGATTTATATTAGAATCCGTAATGAGCAGCAGCATCTTTCATATATAAATACCCTCAAGACGAACTTCAAATTGTGTCTGAAATAGATTGCGGAAATAAATCTAAAAATGTCTCTGCTTTTAATAACACAGTCTTGGTCTGAATCAACACAAAAATATTTATCGCATTTACAAGCGCTCTTAAGTATTAAGATTTAAATCGCAATCTTCAACAAACAATTACAAAACGCGTTAAATTACATAAGACTTTTGAGATAAGAATAACTTTCTGATTGGAAAAGCAGCTTTTTTTAATATTCTTAAAAATGAACTTTTCTGTACGGAACATGTAGGTGTTTTGGTGTTGATGTTAGTTTTTATGGGTTGATTCCCTGAACATTCGAACACGGAAATTTATTAATTCTTTTGTTTTATACATTTTAATTGTTCCACACTACCAAGTAATATCAGGGATGCAAATCGGTTCAGAACTGGACCACTTAACCGTAAACTTTAGCAATTTTTTAAAATGCCTAACCGAACCGAAAAACTCAAATAATACAATTCGGATTAATTCATTAACCGAATGAAATTAAAAATTATCCTTTTTGAGTAATTCACCGACGGATTGTGGAAGGTTGATGAAAAAAAAAATATAACCCAACTCTGAAGTGCAATCGGTTGAAATATGCGGAGGTGTTTGTAGATTGTGCTCCGTAAAATAAATTTTGACTTCCTAATCTAAAATTTATACGTTTTGATTGTCAGAGCTTCTATAGACTTGCGACTATACTTCGTCAATGTGACACATAGGTCTAGTGAGTCCAGACAACAACCAATTACGACAAAATTTCAAGTTTTTGGCATTTTTAAATTAACTGTGGTTGATCACATTAGTCGATCAGCAGTGCTTTGATTTTACAAAAATTAATCGACAACTTCCTTCCATACCACAGTGGCCGAAATGTTCAAAATTGTGGCAAAATAGACCAGTTAGAGGGCAACAACTTGGAACATTTAATAGTAGTGACATAATAAGAAACGAGCTAAATTTTGGATCGGTCCGACCACGCCTACTAGTACCGCCCATTCAACTCTGTCCCTATGAGCGCACAGATCTCAGAGATGGTAAGAGATAGAGGTTTGACATGTAAGGGACATAAACTTCTTATACTCACAGGCAAATTAAATTTGTTTTTAATTGTTTTAGTGACCTTTTTGATTGAAAATCGTAGAACTTTTTTAGGCAGGCTCAAGGTCATTAAGTTATGGATATTGTCCACAACTTTTCTAAAACAAGACACGCACAACACTACAAAGGAGGCTGGTTGACAGTATAATGCTATTTCATGAATACCAATTCAATCTTCAGCTGTCTGCGCCTGTCCTTAGTGTGTTGGCAACAGTTGCCTTATGACAGAATTGCTATGAATGCTTGGGAATCCCAAAGGCAAGCTCATAGCAAAATCCGACATCAGCAGCAAATGCCAAAAACACTTAGGCTTTGAGTGTTAATATTTGCCACACCCCCTCCCGGCCCCGCAATTTTGAAAAAACGTCATATCTCCCACAATTTTAAACATATATGGTTCGAACCTTCTAGACATATTTAGTAATCAACATTACTTATCAATCTGCCAATGGAATAGTAAAGATCGGACAATCGATACTAAAGTTATAAGCAAGAGAAATTTCGATGTCGCAGCGCTGGAGCTCCGTTGCGTTCTGGTGTGGCTGCAGCAGCAAAATACACTCTGACCATTCTCCGTCGCAGGTGCAGAGTATATTACAGTCGGGATTGACCGATTTTCTTAATATTTTTATACCCTTGCAAAGGGTATTATAATTTTGCGCAGAAGTTTGCAACACTAAGACCCCATTTCCGACCCCATAAACTATATATATTCCTGATCAGGGTAACGAGCTGAGTCGATAGAGCTTTGTCCGTCCGCTTGTCTGTCCGTCTGTCGGTTTCTACGCAAACTAGTCTCTCGGTTTTGAAGATATCGATCTAAAACTTTGCACAGAGTCTTCTTTTTACTGCACACTGCTAATATGTCGGAATCGACCGGATCGGATGACTATATCTTATAGCTGCCATAGCAACTATCGGTCGAAAAGTGGGTCTTTGTGAGAAAAACTTTTTTGTTTTTAATGTTAACGTCTCCCACTTCAGCGATTATTAATATTATACGTTTACGCATAGATTTGGAAGTTTTGGTCAAAATCGGATGACTTTATCTTATAGCTGTCATAGGAACTATCGGTCGAAAAGTGGGTTTTATTTAGAAAAATTGTTTGTTTTAATGCTGGCGTTCTTTAACTCTGATGTATTAAAACATTTGCAAGGGTATAAAAACTTCGGCAAAGACGAAGTTAGCTTGGCCTTCTGGTTTTTTGCAAAATTAGCCAAAAGTAATCAAATACACTGTTTCCGTCTGCAACAATATCGAATATTTCGAAAACGAGCAAAATGTATTAATTACACCAAATCATATACATTTTAATGGACACAGTTGCATTTTGAGTTGCGAGAAGCAACGAGGAGCTGCCCACTTTTACTCCACAGAACGAGTGACATTTAGGTTAGATTCGCCTAAAAAATTCCGCAGCAACCTCACATAAAAACAAAGGCACAACATAAAAAAGCTCCCAATATCTTTAATTTGTTGTAATTTTCATACCTTTGCAACCACTCAAAACATTAAATGCTCTATACTTTTTAAGCTGTTTTTAATTTTGAAAGAACAAGTCGTGCCATGGCACCAAAGCAATTAAATTTTGGTTGAAAAAAACTTATTTTCGGCCGTACCAAAATTCCAGGGATGCACAAAAAAATGTTTTGAACCTGCAATTCGAGTTCATGGTTCTATACTCTTTCAGAGGAATTCAGATTTTTTCCAATATTCCAACATTTCTTCAAGATTACAGGTCGCATGAATCCAAATCAAGCTTCTTAAATGGCCAGAACGTTCTCCAGAAATAAATATACAGGTCTGTTCCCATTTCCGAGTCGATTTAAAAAGTAAAACGATTGTATTTCCGAATCGTTTTCATTTGATGTTCCCGTTTCCGAGTGAAATAGAAATCGATTTACTCGAATGAAAGTTCAAATCGTTTTCGAACTATAATTCAGCAATGGTAAAATAAACAATTTCGATCAGCACTGCGCATGCGCTGATGCGGAATTGCGAACAGCTCGGGTTCATTTCGATCGTTTTTGCTTTCGTCTACATGCAATTTCTGGGGTACAACTTTAAAATAATTATTTTTAAATCAAATTGAATGCCCAATATTTCAATGGTTACTTTAAAATCTTCTCAATATATGACTTACTTGCATATAAACAATCGCGCTTCGCTGCGCCTTCAATAGTAAAGAATCAATAAAACATTTAGTTTAATGTTGATCGTAGAGTCAAATATTTAACGAATTTGAAAATATTTTTTAAATTTGTGTCCCCCGTAAAGCCCCGAAATCGAATTTAACATTCATAGGCTGCTGGGTTTTCCCTCCAATTCCCACCACTGGAAATTTTCACGCCTGAAGAGTGGATTTTCAGAAGTTGCAAAATCACATTTCAAACTATTTTGTATTCTCCTTTAAACCGCATTTCAAGTCAATCTGTTGAAAAATAGTTTTTTGCATACAGAGTTTTGCAGGAATTTCCCGACCGTTGGGTCATATTTTCCAACACCTAAAATCACATCTCAAATTTTTTCACTTACTACTTTTGCTAGCCGACTTTCAAGCCAATCGGATAAAAAAGTAGTTTTATGCGTGCTGAATTTTCCGGCCATTTTTCCTGTAGGCAGTTTTCCAAAAAATTGGTACGCAGTTATTGTTGAATTTTTATATAGATCTTTGAAAATGAGTTTAAATCGGATCGAATGATAAACAAAAAAGTTCCAAAGTTTTCCGACTTTGTGGATCGATTTTCCAAAATTTTAGAGTCACGCTGTTTCTATTTTATTTTGTGAAACTTTGAAAATGAGTTTGGAGCTAATCGCTGGCAACTACACTCTTGCCCATGCAACCTTGACCATCCATTTTCACCCGGGGGTGGTGAATTTTCCGGAATATTGGTATGCAGTTATTGTTGAATTTTTACATAGAAGTTTGAAAATTAGTTTGAACCTGATAGAAGCATCCTTGTTGAACTGCAAACTCCGTTGGAAACTATTTTGGATAGCTTTACTCAAATTACTGCTTCATTGCTTTTATACATTCTTTGCAAAGCACAGTAACAACGAGAGGTTAAGTTAAAGAACGTTTATTATCTTATTTGTAGGAAAAATTGGGGGATTATTGATATTGCGTATATTAATGTACATTTCTAATTTGAGTTTGGGAGTTATTCAGCACTTATTCTTGTGGGGGCGGTAGTGGGCGTGGTAACAATTTGAAATAAACTTGAACTACATATTAAATTTGGTTGCTCTAGCTAGCTTTTAGCTTATAGTCTCTTAGATCTAAGTGCTCATACAGACAGACGAACGGATATGGCTATAAAACTCGGCTGTTGATGCTGATCAAGAATGTATATTCTTTATATGGTCGGAAATGTTTCCTTGTGCCTGTTACATATATTTACAAGACTTTAGTATAACCTTTTTATACCATGTACCCATTGAAAATGGGTAACAGGGGTTATGAAGTTGTGATAATGTATGTCTGTATAAACGCGTCGATCTCAGAGACTATAAGAGATAGAGACACAAATGTTTGGATGTACATAAGAGTATCCCGTACCCAGATCAAGTTTGTTTCAGATTTGCAATATTTCTCCCCCTCCCTCTTAAACCGCAAAAAACTGTCAGAGCCACAATTTTAAAGCTAAAATATTGTAGCTCAATATATACATATTATCTTGGTTTTAAATCTATCAATTCTAAAAAGCACAATAAGATCCGATCAAAAACACCAAAGTCATAAACGAAACAATTTTGTATGTGCGAGTGGGGTGAACACTGTTCCTATTTCAGGCAGGTAAGGCGTATAAGTCAGTGTACGCGCGTTTGTATGTGTTAACCTGTTTATACACACAAATAATATCATGATAAATACTCTTTAAAGTATGCTATCTTTATTTCTTTATCGGTTATATATTTGAACTGGATAAAAGACTTTCAAATATCACAGTGTGCTAAAAATTTTAAACTGTTCAATCACTTATATTATTGGAGCTGTTAAATGAGATCAAAATGAGATGAAAAGTGTATTATAATTTTGCCCAGATGTTTGCAACGCATAGAAGGAATCATCTCCGACCACATAATGTATATATATTCTTGATCAGCATGACAAGCTGAGTCAATTAAGCTTTGTCCGTCCGTCTGTCCGTCTGTCTGTTTCTACGCGAACTAGTCCCTCAGTTTTGGAGCTATCGAGCTGAAACTTTGCACAGAGTTTTCTTTTTACTGCACGCTGCTAATATGTCGGATCCAACCGGATCGGATGACTACTTCTTGTAGCTGCCATACAAATGTTCGTTCAAAAAATAGGTTTTAGTAAGAAAAACTGTTTTGTTCTCAATATTACTGCTCTCAAACACGGTCATTGGTAATATGTAATGTTTTTAAGCTGATCTGCAAAGTTTGGTCGAAGTCGCTAACCGTTGAGCCAAGCTATTTCAAGTGTATCAAAACTTCGGTACAGACGAAGTTAGCTTTGCCTTTCTCGTCAATATTATTTTTATAGCATACTTTGCAGGGCATTTACCATGTTATTTATTTTGTGTATTAACTGCCCAGCAAAAATTTTTTACCGCAGAAGATAAGAATGCGATTCTTCCAGTAGGTGTCGCTTCACTCTGGTGATATCGCATATTTATCGCATTCTCATCTCCTTTCGGGAAGAAATGTGTCACTCTGCGACACTTCTTGAAGGAGAAAAAGCGTTTCTTCTAAGAGATACGAAAAAGTCTCGATTCAGGGATAAGAAAGCGATTCACACAAAAAAAAATATTTGTGCGCGCTGCTACACAACCCTGCTGCTGCTTTAGCTCTCTGCTTGCCTGTTCTGATAAACAACCAATTAAACAAACTTATACTTAATTACATGAAAAACTTTTACTTACTCTGAGGCGATTCGAACTCGGTTCCCTTGGACTGAAATCACGATGGGACTGACGTTTTAGACGACTGCGCCACGCTGTGCGTCTAAGACGAGGCAACTAGAGGGTTACTTGTATTGAATCTATTTCAAAGAATTCACCCCTAAATGCTTGCTTGTAATTCTCAAGTTCTTATTTATCACTCTGTCCATATATATGGGCAATAGAAATTGATGCCACATATCGCCAATTTATCCCTTATATGTTAAAAACGCGAAACATTATGTGTTTTGTTTTTGTAAATCGCCAAACTATCATCAGACTCTCATCTCAAACTATCGCCAAACTCACTCTTTGACGAGGGAGATAAGAAAGCCCATAAAATGTTGGCAGGGGGGTATGTGTGTGCGATTGTGTATGTGTGTGTGTGTTTGCATGTGTTTCTCATGTGCATGGCATGGAGTGTACATTTTTCGTGTTGCCTTGTGTAATATGTTTATGCTCTTTTAGATCTGCTGGACGGCTACTCTGACTTGAACTGCATCTCACAGAAAATCTCACTCAGCCTGTTTGCATTCGAAAATGATTTTCTACGAAAGTTCAAGCTCTCCTGGGTGCTACTATGCCAACGTCTGTTTCAGCAGCATGTGTTCAGTCCCCTGGGGGACACCATGTTGGCATGCATACTCTCGCTTAAGGAGGCTGCACCCTCGACCCAGACGACAGCCCTAATTAAGCGATATATGCTTTTTGACGAGCATATGCACTCCATTGAGCGCCGCTGGACGGACATTTGGATCGAGCTAAACAAGTTCAACTTGTCGCCCACAGAGCATGATCGTCGCATGGGCCTGCTGGATGTGTATAACATATTCGACAAGGTTGTCATGGATGCCACCTCGTTCTCGCTGCCGGATATCAGTGACGATGAGTTTATAGATTTTCAGCGCATTGTCGATCGCCAGCTGGCTTGGAAGAACATTATGGCGTTCACCAAGCTTAAATGGCCCGACGGTTTCTATGATCCGCCCAATAAGCTAGTGCATGAGGATCTGTGCAAGAAGTGTAACTCACTGCTGGAACATCATAACGAGTAACGAGTACACCAAGTATGAAATCTTGAAAACTTTTTAATTTGCGTTCTTCCCTTTCAGAAACTGCAAATGCATCACTTGCTCTATAGCCGGTACTCCTTTGCGGCCACGACAAGCGGGTTATTGTGCCAAGTGCACAACACTCGGCATTGTTGAGAAGGATGCCAAGCTCATGAAATCAAAGATTCTCAGCACCTGCACCAGCGATGAGGCTAAGCACATTGCCGCATCAGCGGCGGCCAGTACCAGTTCTGCGGCCCAGCATCAAAGACGCTGCGAGCAGCACTCAGAGGTTGCCGATGAGCCCAGTGGTAGTGGCAGTGGCACCGTGTTTCGACGACAGGAAGCAGAGACTTTGCGCACAACATATCACATTGCCTGGGCGGTGTTCCAGCATCTGACCACGCGCAAGCGCTATCGCCACGACACCATCGAGCCGCAGTTTTTCTGTGGCGAGAACTGTCGGGTCTCGGCTTGCCAGCTGGCGCGTAAAATTTTAGCCAATCAATTGTCACCGCCACTGACAAAGCACCTGTTGCGTTGCTTTCAGCCTCTGTCGTTCACCCGCGAAGAGTTGCGCTCCACGTTGCCATCGCTGATGTTCTTCAATCGCAAATTAGCGCCAAGCCCTGCAGAGCTGCAGGAACTGAAGAATCAGCATTATGTCTACAAAACCTATTGGACATTTGTTTTGTCCATCTATGCCAATTTTTTTGTCAAGTTCAATTCCAACACGACAGATTTTAAACATTTGGAGCTGCTCAAGGGGGATTTACGACTAAGGCTAAACAGCGTTGTGGGTGACAAGGATGATGGACGTTTCGAACAGTTTCTAGCGCAGGTCATAGGGTAAGTATTCCATAATTTCTACGTTAAACAAAATTTTATGGTAGTAATGAATCTTTTAATTTGCAGATACTCGCCATTTAAGGTTACCGATGAGTAAGTTGAAATCAAATATTCATTTTCCTGCTGAAGCAAATGAGCAGCAATTTCATTGTTCATGGCTCAGTTTCCTTCACAAGTGGAACTAATTCCAAAGAATTTTTATTGTTGATTTATAAAACGAGCTTTGATAAGAATTGTGTTAAAATTTGTATACATTTGAACCTTTACTTTGTGAGTAAAATCGTTTTATGTGAAGTTTCTTTGCAATAGAAAGACGCTGAACACCCTGGCTGTACAATTGAGGCAGTTTTATTAATTCTCAAATTGATTGAGATAGCCTAATTCGCGAGGCTATCAATACCATATTTAATTCTACACGAAAAGCTCTTCATGAAATTGTGTTCGCTCTAAGTGATTTAAAAGCACAAAACCATTGACGTTTCAGACTGTTGTTTCGCACTGTTTCACCGGAAAAAAGAAGAACTTCTTTATACGGTATGCAAGACCTTGCTCCCATTGCTCCGAGATATTTTTTCGGCATTTGGCGTCAGTCAGTATCATAACAAACAACAACAAAGCCCATGCGAATCGAAACAAGGCGCCTACAAGACGCGCGCACAGACGGCGCAACAACTACGTTATGGGCGATCGAGACTCGCTGATAACGATTGTTTTTTCTTTTGTTGAATTAAATTTCAAGACTGAAATCGATCTGCAGATGAATGGTTTGAATCGGGTGGAAGCGGCCAACAACTCAAATATCAGCTGACAATGTTATGGCTTTTGGAATGCTCACGGAATAATTTTCGTCGTCTATCCCGTAAAAGCCTAAATCATTATTTAGTTATTGAAGCTTTTGAAGTCTCAAATACCGAGAAAAAAGAATTGCCAAAAATGCAAAAGAAGAGAAGTGCCCTTTAATCAGGCACCTTGTCCCAAGTCCATGGCAACAATAACCAAAATAAAAGAATTGAAAATAGCTTTTACGCATCTGGTCAGCTTCACCACTGTAAAGTAACTAGCCCTGAAATGTCCCCACTTAGAGTGCCACACACAGATACTGGCAGGGTGCCAGTTGCCATATATTATATTTACACTTGTCAAACATTTCTAAATAGACTCTCTGATGATAGTGTAATAGCCCTCTTTGATGAAATACAACAGGTTCTATATAACCGACTATTAGAGATTGGCATATTCACCAAATAAGAGAGATAAAGAGACAAATAATTTGAACTAATGTAACCTAATCTTACATATATTCATAACCCATTTCGAAATATTCGGTTTTACGACCTTGCTAGACCAATTTTTTCGGTTGGACATTAATATTGCACTGTTTTTTTTTTATAAAAGTGCCTTTTGATTGCCTTTAACTTTGCTATCTAAAATCTTTCTGAGGCAACAAATTGTTTAAAAAGAATGCATAAGAAACCATGACAAAATATACGATTGCAATTAACTGTAAGTTTTTGTTTTGCATTATAACAAAAACAATATAAATTGGATTTCGTAAGTTTTGCTTTTATACTGATGGCCAAAACACCACTTCCATTTTTTGTCGCGTGCTAATCGCTTTTAAATTGGCTTGTTCTTCGAACCAGCTCTAGGTGTGATCTCTACTTTATATAAGTTAAAGTACAAATTTAATTAGTGAGTTTAGCTGGCTCTAGGTCCGAAAACGTTGTGTTTGTTCACGACTGAAAACAACTTATGCATTATTGTACACCAAAAATGACCTGGTTGCCTATACGGTACCGTTTCATCATTCTCCCGAATGAAATTTCAGTAGGCTTATGGCTGGAGAACACATCGCTTCACCTGCCCAACCATACAATCAATGTTTTAATCGGTTGGGAACCTCAAAAAACAATGAAAGTCAAAATAGATCAAGCTACCATGTCTTTAACTTTTTGGTGTATTAGATGTTCAGAGGCGGGATCGGACCAACGACCTCCCGCCCAACAGTCCAGTACACTAACCGCTGGGCCACAGACGGCCACAATATAAGTTAAAGTAACAGAAGAAAAAACGAGAAGGCCAAGCCAACTTCGTCTTTGCCGAAGTTTTTATACCCTTGCAAATGTTTCAATACATCAGAGTTTAAGAACGCCAGCATAAAAACAAACAATTTTTCTAAATAAAACCCACTTTTCGACCGCTAGTTCCTATAAGATATAGTCATCCGATTTTGACCAATACTTCCAAATCTGTATAAAAGCGTTTGATATTAATAATCGCTGATGTGAGACACGTTAACATTAAAAACAAAAAAATTTTTCTCATTAAAACCCATTTTTCGACTGATAGTTCCCATGGCAGCTATAAGATATAGTCATCCGATTTTGACAAAAACTTCCTAATCTATGTGAAAGCGTATAGTTTTAATAATTGCTGAAGTGGGAGCCGTTAACATTAAAAACAAAAAAGTTTTTCTCACAAAGACCCACTTTTCAACCGATAGTTCCTATGGCAGCTATAAGATAAAGTCATCCGATCCGGTCGGTTCCGACATATTAGCAGGGTGCAGTAAAAAGAAGACTCTGTGCAAAATTTCAGCTCGATAGCTTTAAAACTGAGATACTAGTTCGCGTAGAAACAGACAGACGGACAGACAGACGGACGGACAAAGCTCAATCGACTCAGCTCGTCGTCCTGATCAAGAATATATATAGTTTATAGGGTCGGAAATGAATATTTCTATGCGTTGCAAACTTCTGGGCAAAATTATAATACCCTTTGCAAGGGTATAAATATGAAAATGCCCAGATATATATGAAAAGAGCAAAGTCAGCATGAGGGCCGATTTCACTTCTCCTACATAGACATAAACATGTCACATAAACCAACACATAACAGAGTAAATTGTACGTTTATCTGACACAATGCAGCTATTGGAAAGAACAGAATTTGGCCTTTAGTCTGAGCAGACTGATATCAAAAAAATCTAGCAAACCATTGGCCGTTTTCACCAGCCTTCATTACACATCAAAAATGAAATACCATCCATAAAAAAAGTTGATTGGCTTAAGCTGGACGGATATCCAAACTGTTGGGCGCACAAAAGTTATACGGGAAATGTGTTAACAACGCGGTGCGGGGGGGGGGGGGGTTCGGTTGTACGCACTGGTGGCGCGTCTGTGGCGGTGGCCGCCCAGGGCCGGGTCCGTGGCTCTGGCGTCTGCCGCTTCCCCGTGGGTGGCGGGGTCGGCGTGCCCTTCGGGCGTCTCGCCTTCGGGACGAGGTTACAGTCGGCTTCCCTGCGCCGTTTCTTAGTTGCGCACGAGACTCCTCTCCCGCTCGTCGGTGTCGTGCGGACTCGTTTTCTTATTCTTTCGGGCTGGTGCGCGTCGGCGCGCGGGGGCTCTGTCCTTGGGTTCCCCCCGGTTCATCGCATCACCCCTTCTGACATTTTGCTACAAAAAAATACGAAAAATGGATCTAGTTCAATTGTTGAATTGTGAACGAATGGTGAAGTTCAACTATTATTGCAAATTTTTTTGATTTTGGTTAAAATCAAAACGATAGCTTTCATGCATACCATTTTTACCTTAAAATTTCATCAAGGCGTTTAACATATGCCGAATAACTTTTTTGATGGATGATGTTTGATGTATGCTGGTGAACAAGGCCAATGGCCAAATATCATCCATAAAAAAATAGTTAATTAGCTCATGTTGAATTCTTTGATGAAATTTTAAGGTAAAAATGGCATGCCTGAAAGCTATCACTTTGATTTTAATGAAAGTCACAAAAATTAGCAATCATAATTGCACTTCACATTCGTTCACCTCAACAATCGAACTAGATCCATCGATTTTTTCGTCATCGATTTGTGCTGGTGAACACGGCCATTGAGTCTAAACGAAACTTTAATGTATTTCGTAGACTGTTATCGATTTTGAGTACTTTTGGTAATACTGAACTTATCAAAGCTGCGAAGACCTGCAGCTTACTATTTTGTATTTTATGAAGCTGTGATGGCATTCTGCAGGACTTCGCCCAATGCTGCGGTCAGTGGGAAAGGAGTTTAAAAGAGTTCCAGAGCCAGATTATAAAATACTATTGACCTGTAGTAGCAGCGCTGCGGCAACTAACATTCATAACTTGAGTCATTCCTTTGGCAAATCGATAAATAAACTTGTATCCCATTATCTTTCGGTTCGAACTACTTATTTACAATTTTTCCATATTGCGGTGGCGGAAAGGGCGTGGCAAAAATTGAAAATAAACTTGATCTGCCTGCAAGTATAAGAAGCATTTGTCCCAAACATGTCAAACCTTTATCTCTTACCATCTCTGAGATCTGTATGTTCATACGGACGGACGGACATGGCTATATCGACTCGGCTGTTAATGCTAATTGCAGTGGTGGCCCTTTCGTCTATGTCAGCTATAGCTTCCTGTGTATCATTCTCATTTCTTCTGTTGTAACTAGTTATGCTTGTACGTCCTCCAAGTGTTCTCCACCTCCAGTACTTGGAGCAGACTGTTATGTGGTTCAGAGACTGGCAACTGATAGTTTCGCGTGGCCCGGCGCGTTATTCCGACAAACAAGCAATGCGAAATTCTACTTGTGTTCTCCCACAACAACCGTGTGTAATGCTCCATGCTTGTGTTAGATTTTGCTGCCAACGGCTGGCTCTAAATGGTGCTCACGTTTGCAATATGTCCCATTGGTGGAGTTTCATGGCAGCAGCTCAAAATAAAGGACTCTGCTCTTTCCTTCTCCCTTCTTTTTTTTTGTAAACGTACAGCTGTCACAACACATGGTGTAATTAGACAAGGTGAAGTCATTAATGGTGGAATTATACCATGAGGTCATTAAAGTAAGCAGCCTCTTTTTGGGGTACCAGTTGAACGATGGTAATCACTCAGTAGCAAAGGGGATGTCCACGTGCTCTCACATGTTCATATTAACTGGTACCTCTCTCGCATGGTGAATTTCTGACGACTCCACCTCCATAATTATACCATGACATGACTTCTTAATACTGCCTGGTCACACTACATCAACAACAACATAACACTCAGTGGTGTGATGTGCAAAATGTGATTGACCCTCTCTAACACTCAGTGATGCATGACTTTACCAGTGAGACAATTCTCTCCAAGAATTTTTTCAGTTCTTCTTTCTTCATCTTTTAGAGCACGTCTATGATGTAAACATAGTTCCCCAGCCATTGCCCCTGGGGCACGAACAGACTCGCCAATTCACACCGAATGCTGGCCGAAGTCATGCTCTCTTCCTGGGGGAACCTTGCTTTATATGAGTGCCGGCCAAACGGAGAGGACTGAATAGTGTGCTTGTGTTGGTGAACAAGAGAGCTCTCTCCAGACCACAGTCGTTTTACTTGCAATTCAGTGCACGCGTTTGCCTAAAAACACGACTGCATTCGGCTTCTGCTAGCTATGGGTGGACGGCACTGCTTTACATTGACATAATTAGTGCGCACACAACCTTTTTAATCAAATGACAGCACCACAATGGGCGTGTTCACCAGCATACACCAATCATCTAAATCTAACAAAAATCATCAATCAAAAAAAAGTGTTAGTCTGCTGGTGAACGAGTTTGATAGAACTTTAAGGCAACAAAGTTATCGATATATTTCCGTTGGCGGAAGGTTTGAATTTTTGACAACAAACAGCATAATGTAATTAAGAACTGACTATTAAACGTTGTAAGCCCGGCCCCGGCGAGAATGTGCACATAAAATCGAATATCCGATGCCCAAATATTTTTCCTTTGTCGAAACAAACATTTACCATTCAGAAGGACTCTAATCCACGCAAAGAAGGGTCTAAAAATGTTAACTTTAACAAAGTGGCAATGGGCTAAGAGCAGGGATGGGCGAATAAGGACAATTCGTTCCAGTCCCGTTACGATCCAACTTCCTCAAACAAATTTTAATTCAAAATCGTCGCGCGATCCCTACTTGGGTCCCACTGGAATCGCGCTCTACTATGAGTTCTTAACGATGCACATGATGCGATGACATCATCAAATAATCCTTAAATTTCTTCATTCTATATTTTTGTACTGTCCCAACTAGTAGTGTAATCAAAAGTTACCTTCTACTTAGAACTGGGCAATGCCAAAAAGATTAAGTAATGTCTCCTCCTGTTCTTTTAAAGAAATTGTTGGGAGCGACGCCTAAGCGTGCTGCATGCCTGCCAATAAGGCAGCGACCCGTTAGGTCCCAGACCAGAAGTAAGATGTTTTCCGGTAAACCGGGTTTCATTCCTTGTGATTATCTTGTGTGAGGATATGGGCATCCCTATCAAGCTCTTCTCTGGGAGGAGCTGAATGGTAGTGCCTTGACAAACAGTGTTGAGGTGTCCATGTACCCAGATGAGGTGGTTACTACTCGTACGCACGGCTTCTTCTTTTGGAGTGGCCAATTTATTAAAAACACAGAGGTTTCCACATTCATTTTGCATTTGCCTTCTCTAAATTGCTTGTTTGTTTACTTCTGACAGCTGTGTGCTATCGATAACAAATCATAAACAAGCAATTCTAACAAACTATTTCTTTGTTAGATTCACATCTAACACAATCATGAAAAATAGCAAACATGATTGCGCATCATGCCCGTTCACCAGCACAATCTATCGATTTATGCTGCTGAACGCGCTCAATGAAACTTTGGAGTCCCGAAAAGAGAGCACACTCAGAGGGCGCCTTACCTGTCATAGTTGTATCATGGTTCAAACTCTCTTCCATCATGACAACGCCATTGACAAGCAGCTACTTTTATTGCTGGCACTTGGCAGTTTCTAGCTTCTAGCTTTTTATCGGGAGTGACTTTATCACTGAAGCGGATGATCTCCCGAATTCACAGAAAATATGATGTCATTTAAATCTTTCAGCAAATGTCCTCAAGGGTATTACTTGTCAACACTTTCTTCAAAAACTGACAACTGACACACTTCACAAATGGCTGCACTGTATTGTTTGAATAAATATCAGCTGTTCAATACAATTCCCAAGATTCATCGAAATGGCAACTCTCGAAATAACTTTTGTGTATCGTTTTGCTTTATACGGACTTTAAAGCTCGAATTTTTAATAGCTGCTATTTTTCAGATAAACTTCAAAATTACTCTGTTATCTGTAAAAGACAATCAGTTTACAACACTACGACTCTGTCAACCAATCTGCTACTCATATTATTGTAGTAGGCTTAGATTTTTTAGGTTTCAAAAATCAAACTATGGCATTCGAGAAGAGAAAAAATAAATCGTCAAATTGCATGAAAAAGTTTTTTTGCAAGAACATTGTTAACTGTTTATTCAATTGTTGCAGCTTTACTTTGGGCGATGCCAACATAGAGAAGATGCAATTTGGTGTGGATCAATTAATGTTGTTGCATGATTCGCAGATAATGTAAGCGGTTATTTTTCTTTTGATAGACAGAAACAATTTACTCATTCCTTTGGGCATTGCAGCAAACGAACCAAACCGGATAGCACCACAAGCATGGCGGCCGGAAAGTCCAAGACCAACGACGCATTACTAACATGTTCAGGCAACATCAACGAAACGAATAATCCAAAAAAGTGCAAAGACAAGATGCGCAAATGTAAGTAGCAAGTGATGAAAGGGTGCAATCCTCCATCGTCCATAACAAAAGTAAAGCTTAACATTTATGTCTAATGTTAACGATTCGCTGAAATCCACCAAAGAGTTACCATTACCTTGGGCTCTGCATCCCCGTTTTTGGTACCTTTTTTTAAGTTTTGAGTCTTTTATTTAGGCTGTGCCGACTATGCGGACATTGGTGAGCCCTGCAAGGAGAATCACTCGAAGAAACGTGTCAAGAAGGAATGCAATCATGCTCGCTTCAATGAGACTCGCGATCGCCTGCGCAAGAAACTTACTCAGATTGTTAACGATCGCAAGACCAAAAGTGCACAGGATGCGTCGACAACTACGTCAGCGGTCAATGTGACGGCCCCACCCAAGGCAAAGCTTAAACCTGAGCCACCCACTCCTGTAACGTCAACCTCAAAACGCGTTATTAAAAGTGAACCGCCGGCAGCAAATAACCACAACAACAACAACAACGGCGGCAAGCAGTCTCAACCGCCCACGCTTAAGGTATTTGCCACTGCCCAGCTGCAATCGTCGGGCTCTCGCAAAATACCAACAGCGGCTGCTGTGGCAGCAGCAACGGCAGCTGCTCTCAACGACATTGGCGACAACATCGCCGAGGATGGGGACAACAGTCTGCTGTGCCTGGACAGTCTGTGCAAGAGCATACAAATGCATACGGATGCCACTGTGGCGGCCAATGCAGCGGCTGCGGCTGCCGCCGTGGATGCTGTCAAGGGCGGAGCCAGTACTTTTCCCTCCAACTTGGGCAACTACAGCAAGGAGGATATGATGCAGGACTTTGCCGAATTCCTGGGTAGCTATACACGCGAACAGGATCAGCAGCGCTGGATAAATGACACGCTGAACTTCATTGAGGGCAAGTCGAATCAGCCGCACACCTCGAATCCCAAGAAGGCAGCCAAAAAGGCGAAGCAGAAGCAGCGCAAGGAGGAGGAGAAGCGGATCAAGGAGTTGGAGGATTTGCGCTGCCAGTTCCTCGATATTTACTTTAAGGAGTTTATCGACAAGTACGAAATGAAGACATTGACGGCTGCGGGCGGCCGAAAGCGGGAGAAGAAGCGCATTGGCGAGCTGGAGGCCAACATCAAGAATCTGCAGCGGGCCAAGGCCAAGGTGGAGACGGTCATACTGGAGCTGATAGCCACCGTTAAGCAAACAAACACCGACTTCAAGTTCTCCTATCTGCCCACCAAAGAGCAACAGGTGGCCAAGATGGCACAGCTGGAGGAGATACTCAGTGGCGGTGGCAACATTAATGCTTTGGCAACAACAGCTGCTGAGCCGCCTGCCCAAGCTCCTCCTGCCACACACCGATATCCGGACTTTAACAGTCCCACCTCCTTTTTCCCTCCCAACGCCGCGCCCGTGTGCTATGCTCCACCCCAGCAGCATCCGCAGCATCAGCAACTGCCACGTGAGGTGATTGCTGCTATGGCAGCCAATGCCATAACTACGGATCCCTCAAAGCGCATTGTCACCATAAGGCGTGTGCAACTGCCGCACGCTGGAGGCGAGCAGCAGGTGACTGTGGTGGCCAAGGGCAGTTCCCCGCACGAGGATAAGTTGCTCTACACCTTTGTCAATGGGCATATGGTAGCTTCGTCCCAGCCGGAGGCACCTGTCCTCTCCACCCCTGTTCCCGCAAGTGTGCCTGTCCCGGAAAAGAGCACAAAGGCTAAGAAAAAAGAGGCTAAACGAGCAGCGGCGGCGGCTGCTGCTGCTGCTACCGCCGCCGCTGCTGCTTCTGCTGCTGCTGCTTCTGAACAGGAAGTCAAAGCGGACAGCATTAACAAGAGCAAAAAGCAACCCAAAAAGGCCCTTGTTGTGGTGACCAACACATCCACTTCTACTTCAAACACCAGCTCTAAGACGCAGACACCCCAAAGCAGCGCCGTCAACACACGAGAGAATTCCGTGTGCAGTCTAAAACCCAAGACGACAACGACGACGACCAAAAAGAACCCCAAGCAGCTGGGTAAAAATGCGGCTAGTGTTCAATCAGTCAAGACGGAGCCAGAGCCGCCACAGCCAGTTGCACCACCAAAAAGACAGAAGCGCGTAAAGCCTAGACTGGATCAGGGACAACTTGACAATAATCCCTTTAAAACGCTTCATGTGCAGGACTCCTCAGAGGGCGAGTGGGAAACGGGCAGCGAGTCTGAGGTTGAGAGCCTTGAGCAGCTCCCAACACCACCACCAGCTCCGAAGCTACAGTCCAAACCTGCTGCTCCAGCGCCCAAACTTCCGCCCCCAGCGCTGGCCAAGCCAAAACCAACTACGCCTGCTCCTGCCCCCAACAAAAAGACCAAAAGCGAGGCAGCGCCCAAGTCGCAGACTCAGCAGCCAAACAAGATTGCTCCCCCCAACCAGCCAACCATCAATCAGCGGAAGGCAACTGCTGCCAAGTCGACTTCACAGCAGCAGCAGCAGCAACAGTCGACTGTGGGTAAGAATACGTCGCAACGCTCTGCAGACAACGTACGCAAGACGAAAAGTCAGTTGGATGTAATCTCTGGCGTCAATCGAGCGGCGACGGTTCCTTCTGCTCCGCCAACCCGTGGCGGACGTGGCAATGGACGCTTGAAGCAGTCCGCTGGCAATCAGCCACAGCCAGCCACTGCATTCGCAGCAGCACCTCACCTCTAACTCCACTGCCGTTGCCGCCGACTCGAAACGTTCGCAACGCGGCAAGCGCGGACATCGCCATAAACAGGGTAAGTGGTCCCATCATTCATGCGGTTTCCTTTCGTTTAATATTCTCTATTCCCTCCACAGAGGATCTATCTGGCATACCCCACAACATGGGCTATTTTAATCCCAACGAAGTGGCCATACCTCCGCCAATGGTGGTGCCGCCGCCCCTTGCGGGGAGCTATGCCAGCACACTGGCCCAGCAGATGCAGCAATTGCGGATTAGCAACTCCTCGTCCCTCTCCAACCAGCAGCAGCAGCAGTCTCCCAACTGCAGCATAATGGACCAGCTGAATCGTGGCGTTCAGGTGGAACATCTCTCCTTGCCGCCGGGTATCACTTTAACCAAAGTGGATCCGGCAAAGAGCGAGCAACTGCGCCAGAAGAGCGAATCCATTCGCCTGCTTTCCAAACCGCTGTCTGAGCATCAACAGCAGCAGCAACAGCAGATGCCCTTCCAGCAACCGCATCATCTTATGGCCGGCTACCATGGAGCAGCAGCTAATGCTGCCATGGATCCCAGTGTCATTATGGTGGAAGCCAATCCGCGTCCCAATCGCATCAGCCAGGCATCGAACTCATCGTCTTTGGCTGTAGCCAATGTGGCTGCTGCAGCAGCAGCTGCTAGTGCCAGCGGCAAATCCTCTCGACGACGTCGACGCAATCGCGGCAAGTCCGGTTCGGGAGGCGGCAGCGCTGGAACCGGTGGCAGTGGCAGCGGCAGCGGAGGAGCTGTGAACAAACAGCGAGGAGGTAGAGCCGACAGCCAGCATTCAGCCTCCATTGAAACTAGTGCTGGCGGCAACATCATTACCCTGCGCAATCCCATGTTCCACCAGGCTAATGGACCCGTGGCTGGCAACATGATGCCACCCAATCCCAATCCAATACCACCGGGTAATAATAATCAACTTCTGATGAGCTCCAACTAATTTCCAAATGTTTACTTCTAGCACGAACCTTTGGTGCCGGATTGCCGGTTGCTCCGCCAATGACCATGGATCAACCGGCCGCAATTATTAAAAATGAGAACGGCATGTTTACCATACGCAATCCGGCCCTTCACCAGGCCGTCACTAATGGCCTAGCCATGGGCGGATACCGTCAGTTTGGCAGCAATGTCAACTACTACACACCTCAAGAGGCGGTGGCTGAGGCTGCGCGCGCCACCCAACAGAAGCAGCAGCAGCAGCAGGCGACAGTGCCCAACAGCGGCAGCTCCTCGACCGCAGCCGCGCCCACCAATTTCTCATACTTCTCCAGTGGATCGTCCAACGGCGGTGGCGGTGGTGGCAGTGGCACGCACAATAATATCAGTATTAGCTGTACAAACGTTCCCCTAAGCGGCGGCAGCGCCAGTGCGCCCACCTCTGGCAACAGTCCTGGCCGGCTGGTGGGCGATGCGGCTGTCATTGCCCGTCCCAAGCAGGCGCAGAAGTGTTTGTCCGCCATTGGCAGCGAGATGAAGCAGAAGACCAAAGACAGCCACTCCTCTGCCTCGTCCAGTCAGTGGCCGAGCTTTGGCCAGCAGGCGGAGTACGGCCCAGGCGCGGGAGCATCTGGTTCTGCACTGCAGGAGAAATACCAGCAGTCCAGCTACTACAACGGCTTTGAGGTGTTCTCACCAGCTGCGTCGCAGGCTGCGGGCACCGGTGGTCCCGGTGACTGTCACATGCATCATAGCTGCGGCGATGATTCGCCCCCACCAACCATCACCGGTTTCAATTCCTATCTTGAGGGCATACCCAATACTGGGGTCATTCGCTACGATGATGCGTCGTTCCTCAAGAATTTGATACCGGGACAGCATCTTAACAATGAGGTGCGTGGTTTCTCTAACTGCCCAAGTCAAGATTATAATTATGGCAACTATTCTGTGCCTCTAGAGAATCCAGCATGTCCATTCATCTCACTCTTTTCGTCTTAAAAATGAACAATAATGGGTTAAAACTTTTGCAAATCGCATTATGTATTATTATATTTTTACCAGGAGTTTCTATTCCAAATAGTAAAATTTCCACTTGTTGAGATTAATTTCCATTTTGAACGAGTTTATCCTAGGAACCTTTAACTGAAAATACTCCAGAATCCAAAGCCGTTAGAACCGGTTCGGTTTGGGATTATTAGTTTTTAAAACTTATATCCATCGGAACAGACGAAACGAATGGAACACCACCAGTTTGGGAAAAGGTTCTGTTCAACAAAATGTATTTTTCGGTGCATTGAAAGGTGACGCAATGCGTTTCGTATCTCAATTCGGAATTATTCGACTTCAAAAAGAGAATATACAGGCCTGTTCTCAATTCCACTTCGTTTTTCGTATAAACGTTTGTACGTTGAACCCTGTGCTAATAAGGTTATATGGAAGGTGACACTCATATCTACGGCTACTAGATCCGCTTTCAGTAAAAGTGGGATTGCTCAAGCAGTTGAAACTGACAGCTCAATGCCAAGTGGATTCATTTCGTAGAAAAATGAAGCCTTGATCTAGTAGCCGCAGATTTCCTTTGGAACTTCCATAAATATGTAAGAGTAATATGGCCAATTCAAACGTTTATACGAAAACCGAAGTGGAATTAAGAACAGACCTGATAGTAACAATAACTTCTCATACTTACGCACATATAAGGTAGAGACGCAACACTTTTGCAAGCCGTGGAAGAGTTTGTTAGGTCTCCATTTTAATCGAATTGCACAAATTATCCAAAAATAGGGAAATTCTTATAACGATCTGAATCAAAAGCCTTAGCTTCGAAAGCTTAAAGAATCTTTGTCTAGACGCAAATTTTAAGAGTTCAGCAGCCTTGCTTGTTCAGCAAAAACCTTTCCAAAACAAGTCCAAACCTTTCTTAAAGTTTTGTGTTCTAGAAGCAATATAACTAAGATTTTGGTTTAAGCCTCAGTTTGTTAAACTTGTGCCTAGCCCTTATTCACTCGGTTTGAGTTCTATCCCCCCCTTGCGGAGATGCCCTTTCTTATACTTTGTACCAAACGTATATAGAGTATACTAAGTTTGTGCAAGAGTATGTAACAGGGAGAAGGAATCATTTCCGACCCTTTAAAGTATATATATTCTTGATCAGCATCGAGAGCCGAGTCGATAAAGCCATGTCCGTCTGTCCGCATGAACAAACGGAGCTCAAAGATAGTAAGAGATAGAGGTTTGACATGTATGGGACATATACTTCTTATACCCGCCCCCGTTCGTACCTTCTAGAGATATTTAGTAATCAAGATTATTTATCCATCCGGTAAAGGAATGGTGAATATCGGATGAATGATAGTCGAGTTATAAACCTAAGTTTATACGGGCAAATAATTGGAAAACTTTTACTTATATCTAGACATTGGATTTTAGGTTTGTTTTTGGTCTAAAAATATTCAAAATTTTTTCGTTGATTTAATCACTTTGTAAAAAGCATATGCTAAAATTGGTTCAAAAAAGGTCAAAATAGGTTAAAATATGCTGTAATCATATTCACAGCGTACTATTTAAAGTGTGGCCATGAAAAAGCAAATTCTCACACTTTGTCGTTCGGCAGAGCTCCCAAAAAGTGCTGCCTTTTAACAAGCTGTCAGATAAAAAGTAAAACGAAATGACATCTCGCCTCTGACTATTCACAAAGTGCTCTTTGCTCTATTGATGAGAGATGCTCAAATGAGAGATTTCTTTCGCCTGCTTGGCTTATGTGTTTCCTTGAGACACTTTGCTGGGCAGAACCCACCCGACAATTTCTCGTATGTATCCGGACATACGAGAATTACGATAGTTTCTCTTATAATCGAAATCCGTTTTACTTAAGAGATGCGGGTTTCAAACGGACTTCAGCTATTTTTTCTCTATTTGTGACAGCAGCAAAGAAGAGAAAGAAAGGAAAAAGAAAAAAGCACAGAAACTCAGCTGCGACGCCGGCGTCAGGTCATTTGTGAAAAAATATTGCTTGAAAAGGTTCGTTCGGTGATTGTCCGTTTGTTTGTGTTTAATAAAATTGTGACAATATGCCAATAAAAAGAAAAAGACGCCAGTATATTGGCGAGTTCAAACGTTTTCGCTATCGAGAAAGTGTCGAGAACGGATCCGAAAACGTGTATCGAGAACTTACGTTATGCTGCCACAAACTGAGCGACAGGTAATACTTTTTCGGACCGGAAACGGAACACATTCTCGATAGTTTTGTTAGAGAAACCTTCGAGAAAATGTCGAAAACGGATCCGTTTTCGATACCGATTGTCGGGTGGGAATTTGTCGAAAGTGACTTCTAAGCATGTGTGTGTGCATTAATAAACTATCAGGCCTGTTCTCAATTCCACTTCGGTTTTCGTATAAACGTTTGTACGTTGAACTCTATGTTAATAAGGTTATATGAAAGGTGACACTCATATCTACGGCTACTAGATCCGGTTTGAGTAAAAGTGGAATTGCTCAAGCAGTTGAAACCGACGGCTCAATGCCAAGTGGATTCAATTCGTAGAAAAAAGAAGCCGTGATCTAGTAGCCACAGATTTCCTTTACAACTTCCATTTAAATTTGTAAGAGTAAAATGGCCAATTCAAACGTTTATACGAAAACCGAAGTGGAATTGAGGACAGACCTGTATAAGTGTGTATGCATCTATGTGTGCTTTTGTAGAAGGCAAAACAATATATCGACGCAGTTGATTGTTGTTAATAAGACAATAATGGCATCAAGAATTATACATTTTGCTGTACCATTCAAGGTGTTTTAGATGCATTTTAAAGGTGATTTATTTCTCGAGGTAATCAGGAAGATTTTTTTTTTTACAACACTTTGAAGTGAATTATGGCCGTTCGGCATCTTAGAGATTATATTGGTCTCTGGCAGGCGTCGTTTCGTAGTGACCGCAAAAGGCAGTACCGAAATTTGTGAATGTGTTCAGTTCACCTACGAGCAAAAATTACAAATATGAAAATTTGATTTTGCTTAGCATCTGGCAGGCTTCTGTACTTAGTTGCAAGCGAAAATAATGGAGCTAATGACGTTTTGGAATTTTTCGTAGTTTAATTATTTCTCCGTCATAAAATATATATATAACATTCTTTATACTCTGGTCTATTTTCTTCGCCATTGGTCATCCATGGTATGGCGGATCGGTAAGATCACAATCATAGCTATGCAGTGGTATTTAAAAGCAATTTAATTGTAATTATTGATATAACTAACATGGAGACCCTAAGCTAAAAAGTGCGCTAATGCAATAGATCTGAAAGGATTTTCAACTTAATTAGCATTTAAATTTGGGGCAATACTGCTACTAGTCCTCTTTTTTCGCATTTCACAATTTAATGATGTGTCAATCACGATAAAATGATTTTAAATACAATTTTTCTTTTTCGCCGTTCCTTTTGCGTTCTCTAAACATAACTACTCCAAGGTCCAAACCAAAAATTCTTTTGCACCGAGCGTTCCTAACCGAAACGCATTTTGCTATATGAATAAATTAATCTACTTTTCATGAAACACAATTTGATGCAATCAGAAATTTTGTTGAACTACCCATTAAAAAAATGATTTCATGGTTCCAAAAGCAAATAATGTAATCCTTATTTGCCTGTGTGAACTTAGCTTAGGAAATTAAACAATTATACTAGACAAGCCCCAACAGCGATAGGCAGCTCTTCACACACTTTATGGCTTGTTTGCCACATTGTGTGGTTTCTAACTTATATTGATCAGAAATATACAAATTTTGGGGGGTACGAGAGCATATTATAGTCGGACCTGCTGTGCAGGTTCGCCTCGGAACATCTAATAAAAAGTTTTCTAAAATCTAAACTGGACATCGTAAGATAATGTTAATGGAAATCTAAGCCTTTACCTATCGATGATTTAAAGTCGGTTCCTTGAAATATGTTTGCTCAAGCCTAGTATGTATCAAATATTCTGAAAAAATTGATGAGATCGGATAAAAAAAACACGGAAGTTATTCACGATTGATTCGAAATGACTTAAATATTGACTAAGCTAAAATAATTTTTTTGACTACGACTATGAAAACAATTCATTTCAACTAGAAATTATATAGAAATTATATAAAATATGATTTTATCAAGTATGCATAGGGATATGAACAAAAACTAAAAAAAAACTAAAGAAAATGATAGTCAATAGTCGCATTGTAACATTTGACTAATGAATATTTAGTTGTTTCAGTTGACTTGACTATCGACTGAGTAGTCGTTTCGAAACGTTTGACTATCGACAACGGAAGTCTGTGAATTAAGTTGACATTCAAAGAAAAGACTATTAGTAACTATGAACCAAAATAGAACCTACTACGACCATTTAATATTTCAATTTTTGCTATATGTAGTACACAGTAAGAATTGTTGTTGTTGAATTGTGTAATTGAAAATTGGCAAGTCTTTAACTGCCCGATCAATGAAGAATGGATTGAGTTTGACCAACAAAATGTTTTCCAAAGTGTCTTGATTTAGGCAGTTGCGGATAGAGAACTAGTTTCAGGCCCGCTCGATTGATACCTGAAATAAAAGGATTAGGATTTTAAATAAAAGGATTATTTTTTGAAATAGGTATTTGTATATATAGTATATATATTTTCAATTTAAATACCTGTGTGGGTGGAATTGCAAAACATACTCTGCAGCAGCTTATTCCCAATTGTGTTTATAAACGAGTTTATATCATCGGCACTTGATATTACAATATTTCTCGTCAGTATTTTGCATTTCAGAAATTGTGCGTATAAGTTTCCGTAGTGCAATTGTTTCTCCTGAAATTTGATGATTGTTCGCTGTAGCGGTTCAAACACCATACAATCCGTTATGCCCTTGGACTTTTTCTGCACTTGTTCTCCGAAAGATATTGAAATATTGTTTTACATCAAATTCAGAAATAAACACATTGAAAAATCACACAAATCACAACAATGTTTGACAACATAATCGAAACGACTACTCAGTCGATAGTCGAGTCAACTAAAACAACTAAATATTCATAAGTCAAATGTTACAAAGCGACTATTGACTATCATTTTCTTTAGTTATTGTTCATATCCCAAAGCAATCATATTTTATAACAACTATTTCATTTTCAATTTATATGAAATGTTTCTAAAAATGAGTCAATAGTCGTAGTCGATTTACAAAAATTGACTAAATGATAGTTTAGTTTTTAGTCAAAAGTTCAGACCAAGGTATACTAAACAAGGTAGGCTCACTCGCTCTCTCACAACTCCTTATATTTCCCAGCGGCGCATCGCTCAACGTGTTCTGTCGAAAATATGCATTACGACTGTCGAAAATGTAAGGCACTACAATCGCTGATTTTCGTTAGAGAGATAGTAATCGAAAACAAACAGACTGCGAACATTCTGCATTACAATTTTAAAAATAATGTACGCATTCGTAATGGGAAGTTCGGCTCTGGCATACATCCTTAATACCTAGTAATGCAGGTTGTCGGCAGCCCGTTTACAAAGCGGCCATGCATATGGCAAAGTAATGCAAATTGTACGGAAGTGAAGGAATTCACACTGATGGCAAAGTAACGCAGGAGTAACCCATTTTGTAATGGCAATTTGCGCCGCTGGGTTGTGTCAAAGAGAGCGAGAGAGTAATATATTTCAATACAAAGCCTACTAAGCTACTAAGTAAAACACAGAAAATTCGTCCGCGGAGATGCTTCGCTTACAACAGTTGCTTACTGACTGAAATTTAACAAGTTGTCAAGAGAGCGAGAGAGTGAGTAGGCCTACCTTGTATAGTATACCTTGGACTAATGCTAATATTCAGTCAGCAATTCGAACCCTGGACGAATCGAACTAGCATTATCTTTGCAGCAGACCAAGAAGTCGTGTTTGTGTTAATACTCTATGCAATTTATTTCCAATTTTTAACTTTTCTCATCTCAGAAATCGATGAATTCAAGATTATGCTAAATAAATTCACTAAAGTTATTTTGGCAGGACATTAATGAGCCATTTAGCAGTGGTGTCTTGGAAATCTCTAGAGCTTTTGTACAAACGATAGCAAATCAACCTAATCCTCGATAAGGTTTGTAAAGGACAGAGAGGAGGAGGATGAGAAAATGATTTTTAGCAGTGTGGCTGCGCGATATACAGCTCAATGCTAACTGCGACTAACTTAAAAACATTCAGTAAGAAATAACTACAGCAAGCATTCGGCTCTTATGCATGTGTAGTAGTAGTAGAAGTAGTTAATTATTTGCTATCATGGACATGGGCGTAGCGCCGTCAGCCTAAGCAGTTTCATACATTGAACAAAAGTGATTATTTTAGATTTTACATTAACACATTAGATTTTGAACAGCTATTTGACATTTATTTTTAGCTGGACCTGGCCCTTGTTTTACAAATTACTAAAAAGAATTTAGAGCATCCGTGAGGAATCTGCCTAGTATCTGCCAATTTGTTCCGTTTAAAATGTTCAGGTACTCTTTTACTTGCAGATCTTGTTTCCCGAAATGTAAAAGTCTGTTCTCCCGTTGAATTGGACAACTGGAGTAAACTACAATGTGTTTTCTCTTTCTGTGTTTTTGCAAAGCGGACACTGCTCCCTTTCGTTTTCAGTGTGTGGGCGGTAGTTCAAATATAGCATTTCTTCTCTCGCTTTAAAAATAAGCGATGTTTTCGCAATCGACATACTATCCTGGAAATAGTTGTTTGCTCCTAGGTCGTATGTCAGTCTGCTGTAAGTGATCCTTCTGAGGCTTTGTCGAGCTGCGTTTACAAAATATGCTGGTCAGCATATTTTCATGCTCAACAGACCATTTACTTTGGTTATCTAAGGATATCTGCATGTTGTATCGTGACGCAAGCTCTGCCCAATTCTGAAATAATTGTGCCTTGTGTTGCAGTAAGCAGGCTGCGACCACTTTTGGGTACCGACTATCTGGCATTCGGAGAGCATTTTTGATGTATTCAAAGTTAAAGCGAAGGTTATACAAGAGAGTATTTTTTGGACTTTTTCGATACATTTACCTCAATGATCATGGTAAACTGTCGTGCAATAAGCAAAAAGCTGGGCCAATATATAAGTCTTTTCCTCCTCAGTTGGGCTCACTCAAGGCTTTCTACATTCACAGGTCTCCATACACAATATATCGGAGTCCAACTTTGCGCGGAACAATACATCACCATCGCCGCATCACGTGGAAATAACTAGCGTATTTGGCAACCGTGTTCACCCCACAAATGCCTATGAGCAGCAGCAACAGCAGCAGGCTGGCATCAACTCTTGTGCCAGTTACTGCGACAATGTGGCCACCGACTATGGCAGTGGTAAGTACTTCCTAACCCAGCATCATCTTCGATGGTAAATTCTCAACACTTTGCTATTCCAGATACCCACCTCTTTGTTCCGAGCAACATGCTCCCTCGCCTACCGCAGCCGCCGCCAGCACCGGATCCTTTTGGATATGACTTTGAGTCGACCGGTTCTAAACCCGCCAGCGTGGCCAGCGATCTGAACGAATTTCTACGCCGCAGTCCGCACAGCCAGCGCACCTCGCCATACAGTCCCGACGAAACTGCTCTGGAGACTTTTGTGCAGAACATGAGCGCGCTGCAAATAGAGATGGCCGCGAGCGATGCCGAGCAGTGCTCGCGTCTGAATGGAACTGGAGGCGCCAATGATGCAGCCGTGGCTGATGCGCCAGCGGGCGGAGCGGCAGGTGCTGCCTGGTGGTAAGGGGACGAATTGAGCGATAGAGCGCTTCCCATGACAAGAGTTGCTGCATTGCCAACAAAACACACATCCTTCACATACATCCGCGCGCCAATCACGCCCACATAACGCAGACATTTCATTGATAAGGAAAAAAAAAACAAAAAAAAACAAATACAAGAAATCATTAAAATGACTTAGAAGTCAATTTCGATGTTTCAACAAAAAACGAAGAAAAAATAAAAGAAAATTCACTTAAATGGAACTTCAATGGTTTTATTTTCAATTTGCTGCTAATAATTGTAAAAAGGTTTCCACGAATTTGACATTTCAAAAAAGCTTAGAATTCAAAGACGAGTGAACCGGAAGCATAGCTAACACTGGAATCCTCCATATCCTGGCACTGGCTGCTCTGCGCGTACTTGAGGAATTTAAAGCTCATTTTGTCATAACCCTGATCCTGCAGAGCCTTCACGGCACCCAACATCACACCAATGGGATGGCGACCGCATATCGTATTATTATATTTCCGCAAGTACTCCGTAAAGGCGGACGGAGCGAGTGTCTCGATTATGTCCATGCCCTGCTTATCCAACTTCTCAATGGACTTGTGTATGGGACCGCAGGAGTGATCATAGTATGTGTAGCTAAAGCGTTGGCCCCAGTGACAAAAGTCAGAGGATATCACAAACAGATTTGTCGGATCCATTAAATAAGACGACAGCAGGCTGCCGTACTGAGCCTCCTGCTCGGGATTGAGCGAGCCAACGAGTATGGGCAAAATGGTGAACTGATCTTTGTAGCTGTAAAAAAATTAAAAGTAAGCAATTATTAAATGCGGTGGAGGAAATAAGTTAAAAGTTATGAGGAAGATATGTGAAGCTTCAAATGAAATGGGAAGCACAAATAAGATTTAGCTCCGATCTGTTTACCATATATTTGTAACAGTGGCATTTGGCAACCTACTTTGGGGAACTCTTTAAAGAAGATAGAATATAATCTAAGGAAATAAAAGAGGGATCGCAACTAAGAGTTGTGGGCTAAATAAGTATCCTAGATATTTATTCTCCATATCCGATTTTTGAGTGAGCAATCCAAAAAGAGGATAAACTTTTATTTTCAATTTTTCAAATAAAAATTGATTTGGCATATCTTTAAAATCTATAATCTATGTTTCAATACCTTTCCATTGGTACATCAGATTTCCTTAAAAGTTCAATATTAAGGATTTTTTATCGATTCAGTGCCACTGTTTATACCTATCGCTTACTTACTTCAAGTCTGTCATAAATCAAACAAGTAATCAAAGAAGTAAGACACTCTGTCGTAAACAATATGCATAAAGTAAAGAGAACGACACTAACCTTGTAACAATAGACCAAGGTCAATGTCTAAAATGGTAGTAAGCTGGGACACTCGACATTCCAAAATACCCAGCATTCAATTGGGTATATCATGAAGACTTGACGACTGTTCACCTCACAACAATAATATACGGCGTAGGTATCCAAAGTCGTCATGTTGGAATTACTTTCTACACGGCGCACAGTGTAATCTTTTGTCAATCTAGGGGGATTTAAATCAATTGCGGCCTAGTTTAGGAGATATCGACTTGAAATTTGAGAGGGAGAGGTTTTCTGGCCATTCGGAAGTATGCTTCTAAGATGAACAACATCGGACAAAAACTACTCCCACCTCCCATACAATATCGTCTTTTTCAGTATTAGCCAGAACATGATTTTCATATGGGAGCTATACGATTGAGTCACCCGATTTGATGAAACTTTGCAGAATTGTGTGAATACATATTAAATAAATAACTGAAAAGTTTGCTGACGTTATCACTAAAAACAAAAAAAGTTTTTCTCTCCAGAACTAGTTTTTGTTCCGATCGTTACTTTGGCAGGTATATTTATCATATGGTTGGCTGATTTTGATAAAACTTTGTAGAATTACGTGAGAGCATATTAACTTAATAAATATTGAGTTAAAAGACGCTACCTTTGAAAGCAAAAAAGTTTTTCTCACAAAAACTAGTTTTCCAACCGAGCGTTCCTATGGCAGCTATATGATATAGTCATCCGAGAGTCAAGACATTGTGCAAGGCTTGGTAACGATAGCTTTAAAACTGATAGCAAAAAACATGCGAATTACACGTGATTTTGTTCGAAAATTGGTCTTACAATAAAACGAAATACTCAAAATGGCGGAAACATGCCACCCGCTTGTGTTGGCATCGCCGAACTCGATGGAACTTGCAAGTTGTAGTCCATAAAAGCAACATGTTTTTTTTTTGCAATTTGCCTACTTTTTAGATTTTTATAAAAAAATGATATAAAATGTTCCAGTAAAGGTCTATAGACCAGGTATTGAAATTTTTGCAGTTCAACTATTCAAGAATAAGAAAAAAATAGCTCTTCTTGGAAACAAGACACTGACGGCTAAATTTTAATCACTTTAATTTTGTGCCTGATGCAAGTTGTCAAATTGAATTTTTCAAGCGTTGCAATGTGGCATGTTTAATGACTATTTTATTGCTTTTAATGATAATTTAACTCTGATTTTTGTTTATTTTCATAACAAGTGGATATTTTACTAGCATTAAAAAAAAAAACCATTCAATTTGAAGCACTTTTTTTTTTATTAAAGTCCCTCTAGATTGACAAAATCTTACACTGTGCGGCGGATGGCTCTTCTTCTTCTAGTTCCAATCTCGTGTGGGACACAGGGCATCAACCACTCCTCTCTTCCCCTTCCTAAGAAAATACAAAATATGCGACGCAGACATCGGTTCACATATTTTGGAATTTTCGACACTATGATAGTTGTAAGTTGAGCTCCTATACGGTTCCTCCACATGAGAAATTAAAACTTTCATGTAAATGTAATGTAAAATTGGCTACACAGTCCCAAAGGGGCCAACCCAAGCTTTTCTCAATCTCTTAGCGTGTGTGCTTAAAATTTTTCGCACAAGAGAAAGGGTCCTACAGTTTAACGCCAAGTCCGAATGGCAAAGTTTGAGAATTTGCTTTTTCATGGCTAGTTACTTCACAGCTGGCGCCAATAACTGGTAAAGGTGACCGGATGTGTAAAAGCTATGTTTTCTAAAGATGTTCAGAGGCGGGATCGAACGATCTCCCGGCCAGCAGTCCAGCACACTAACCGCTGGGCCACACGTTTCTGTAATTCTTTAAGCATTAAGTGTTAAACCTTAACATGTATTCAAGCAATATATGAATCGCAGCACAAAGGCTTCTCCCTTTGGTAATGTACCCGACTTTTCAAGAGAGAACCCTTAGTAGGTCCTGGGCTAGGTCTGATCTGGAAATAGTTGAGCAGTTTGCCCACAATTTAGAGGATCGATTGACTAGCTTCAGTCTAGCTTCCGCGGAGCTTGCCGCCACCACTCAAGATGTCTTAATCTTAATCCATAGCTAGCAAATAAGTCTCAACACTTTTTCCGTGCGTTCAGTCTCACATAAAAACAGAAACAACCAAAGCACACACGCTCTCTCACTGAGCCGAACACTTTTCTGCCCCGCTCTTGTGTTTTCTGTTTCGTCAGATCATGGAGCAATTAGAATTAAAGCGAACGTTTGCGCTGCCTGTCAATTTTGCTGGTGCTAAACGATAGTGCCCAAAAAGATACTTCAAAGTGCCAGTAGGAAATCACTGTGGTTAGAGGGAGACGACCATAACCCAAATGTATCCAGAGAGAGCGAACAGCTGACCAAAAAGCATCTAGAGAGCGTAAATGAGAGCGAACAGCTGACAATTTTCTGACAGAAGCGGTGTCGACTGAGCAAAGTTCCTCTCTAATATTTTTTGCTCCATGGTCAGATTGCTTGAGCAGAAAAAACGAGTCTGTCCACAGATGAGAAAACAGATAAAGGTTTGCTGGTGCTCCGCTGCTACTGCGCGCTATGGCGCTCGTTGAACCTCGCCTGTGCTCTCGCGGTTGTGTTTTGTTTCACAATGCTGATTGGTTGGAGTGGAAGGGAGTTCAACCTGACTGACACACTGACTGGTGACCGGCAAATTGATCAGTAAAAGTCCTGAGCAAAAGAGAACCTGAAAAGCGCTCTATGGTTGAGCGAAAACAGCTATTAAGCAAAACAGAATTGAATGTGTCTTTTCGCTCTCTCCACTCGTTGTGTCTGTACGAAAACTGTTTTGTGCTGACACGCTGAAGGTGTTGACAGTTTTCTGCGAGCTCTGCGTCTCGCTGGATGCGTCTACAAATGACGTTGTTGACGGCAAAACTGTCAAGGCACTTCCTGATGTGGGAGTCCCCTTCCTGCTAATGCTGTTTAACGCTATGTTACGATTCCAACCACATGGAAGTAAGCGGTTATAGTGATGATTCTCAAGAAGGGCAAGGATCTTACAAAGCCCGACCCCTACCGGTCAATTAGACTACTACCAACTTTGTCCAAAATATATGAAAGAATATTTTTTGGAAGAGTGTTAGCGCGGTTGAAGATGCTATACCAGACCACCAGTTGGGTTTACGCATATTCTAGAAGCTTTTGAGAGCCTTCAATCTGCCGTCTTCTTGGATAGTAGATAGATAAGCGTTCGATCGGGTTTGGGACAAGGGCCTGCTTTTTAAGCATAAGTCCCTCCTCCCTCTGAAAAAATTTTTACTGCTTCGGTTGAGTTGAGAGGCAGGTGGTCAACCATCCCTCGTATTCTTGCGGGGGTATTTCAGGGTAAAGTTATTTTTTATTTTAATTATTTTTTTTAGGCGTTTGAAAAAGAATTTTCGGTTTTTTTCGAGAGGAAATGAATTGTTCAAAGTTTTTGGACAAAACCAAAACAAATAGCGAATACTAAACCAGTGTTGCCTAAAATGCCCATGCGATAGGAACTTATAATTCTGCTGGCGTCGCAGCCGACACACGCATAGAGAGGGAATACGTGTGTTCTATAAATAGCACGTTCAGCGGCTTGCTCTCCTACGACGCCTGCTTTCGGCTTTTTCTTCTCTCACGAGGCATTTGTTCGTTTGCTTGTTGCTCATGTTTGACGTTATGATGTTTACTTCGCTGCCACGCACACAAGCGCAAAGCTTGATTGTGTAAGTTAGTACGGCTGCGATCAGTCGGTCTATATTCGTCAACCCAGAGTTGCTCTTTGTACGGTGATGAGTCGTGACGCCTGTCAAAATTGTAGGAGAGAGAGGCGTACGCTCTAATTTTTTTCTATGAGAAAGCGTGTGCAAAGAATAGGAAAGGATTTGAAAAAAGGTATATCATTCCTCGAACACGACGCCTCAGCAAAATATTTCACAACATGCCAGTGGAATCCATTGCAATGCGCACTATTAATTATTAATTTATAATGAATGATTAAAATAAATAAATATTTATTTTGGTGAAGAAAATTCGCGAAGAAAAAATATTTTTCCCGTAGAATATTTTCAGTTTTGGAAAGGGTATACAAACGTCGCGCATGAAGCTGTTTGACACGTGCCAAGTTCAAAGAAAATAGAGATTGCAACAACAAAAATGACATTTCTAATCGGTTGTTATCCTTTGTGTTTTTTTTTCGACTTTGTCTATATTTTCGGCTGAGATTTTTGCCTGTTGGTTGATTTTTTATTGTGTGATTTTTGGTTTGTGTGAAAAAGTGGATTGTGAGTCCGTCCGTATTTTTAAAATAAGAGCAAATATTAGTGGTTTAATAAAAATTATTAAAATGGTTGGAGAAAGGCAAATGCGGCGCTTAAAAGCAGTAGAGAGGAAGCGTCGCACAGTTATGTGCTGAAGAAGTGTGCACCTCGGTGTGCAAGATGACGTGGATTTAGATTTGCCGGACATTACTTGTGAGGAGAAGATCTTCAAGATTAGATTTAATATAAAATTAATCATTTTAATAAAAATTTATAATGAAGAGTACGTAATGGGAAATAAGAAAAAAGTCTTGCGGTATTTCCGCAAGCTTGTCTTTGCAAGCGCGTAGTTCTAGTTGTATTCGTCGCATCGGTTCACGCTAGAGCTTTTTGGAAAGCTCTTTTCACGCGCTAACACGTGTTTGATTTATTGTTGTTTGTTTTTAGTCGTTCGTGAGTTATAGCGTCGCAAACATGGAGCAAAATAAAGAGAAAATACGGCATATTTTACAGTACTACTACGATAAAGGCAAAAATGCATCTCATGCTGCCAATAAAATTTGTGCAGTTTATGGACCCGATACAGTTTCCATTTCCACCGCACAACGATGGTTTCAACGTTTTCGTTCTGGTGCAGAGGTGATCGAAGATGCGCCACGGTCCGGAAGGCCTGTCGTCGAAAATTGCGATAAAATCGCTGAATTGATCGAAAGAGACCGGCATAGTAGCAGCCGTAGCATCGGCCAAGAGCTGGGCATGAGTCATCAAACCGTTATAAACCATTTGAAGAAGCTTGGATTCAAAAAGAAGCTCGATGTATGGGTGCCACACGACTTGACGCAAAAAAACATTTTTGCCCGTATGGATGCATGCGAATCGCTTCTGAATCGCAACAAAATCGACCCGTTTTTGAAGCGGATGGTGACTGGCGATGAAAAGTGGGTCACTTACGACAACGTGAAGCGCAAACGGTCGTGGTCGAAAAGCGGTGAAGCTGCCCAGACGGTGGCCAAGCCTGGATTGACGGCCAGGAAGGTTCTTCTGTGTGTTTGGTGGGATTGGCAGGGAATCATCCACTATGAGCTGCTCCCCTATGGCCAAACGCTCAATTCGGACCTGTACTGCCAACAACTGGACCGCTTGAATGCAGCACTCATGCAGAAGAGGCCATCTTTGATCAACAGAGGCCGAATTGTCTTCCATCAGGACAACGCCAGGCCACACACATCTTTGGTGACGCGCCAGAAGCTCCGGGAGCTCGGATGGGAGGTTCTTTTGCATCCACCGTCTGTGACCAAGTGATTAACACCTATTTCTGTCCATGGCGAACGAGCTTGGTAGTCGGAAGTTGGCCACAAGAGAGTCCTGTGAAAATTGGCTCTCCGAGTTTTTTGCCAATAGGGAAGCGAGCTTCTATAAGAGGGGCATTATGAAGTTGGCATCTCGTTGGGAACTCGTCATCGAACAAAACGGCGCATATTTGACTTAAATCGCATTATTATAACCAATTTTATGAACAATTGAAAATTCAATAAAAATACCGCAAGACTTTTTTGACAACCTTATATTATACATTGCCGTCAAGAGAGAAGCATCTCTCTTGGGTTGAAAGAGCGTCGCTTATATCACCCTATGCATGGCATTGAGTAGAACGAGCGTGGCTTATGTCTCTCCATACATGGCATTGGGTCGGAAGAGCATCGCTTATGTCGCTCCATACATGCCATTGGGTCGAAAGAGCGTCGCTTATATCACCCCTTGCATGGCATTGGGTCGAACGAGTGTCGCTTATTTTGCTTCTCTGCATTGCATTGGGTCGAACGAGTGTCGATAAAGTCGCACCATGCATGTCATTGAGGCGAACGAGCGTCGTTTACGTAGCTTCTCTGCATGGCATTGCGTCGACCTAGCGTGCCTGGAGAGTCGTTAACGTATTGAGCGGACATCCCCTTCCAAATTACTTCAGTCGAGCCCATTGTGAGGGAAATAAGCGTGCGTCAACGACAGTCACAATATCGTCGACGGAACGTTGATATAGCGTTGGTCGGCCGTACTAGAGGGAATCGATAGCTTTAACAATATGTTGTCCGCATTTCAAACTAAAGAAGTTGTAATTTCGCAAAGATAGTAGGCAAAAAATGTCTCCTAAACTAATTTGCGTGTCTTCCAAATCACACTAAAAGTAGGCCTAATAGATAAGGGTCTCTTTGGCTGTAAACTAGTGTAATTGGCTTGGATCGTTTCGGGGGTGGAACTAAACTACCAAATCAATACGAGGTTTTTGCTCGTTCCTCTTGAAATATTTTAAACCCTTCAGTCCTCAAAAACAAGAAAATTTTACGAAATGCTGAAATAAGGGGGATATTTACATCGCAAGATTTTAGAAGGTTCGATTCAAGCGACCTCAAAACTCGCATTAACCCGTGAACCCATCGGGGCAGCCTTTCTCTATGTTTTATACTCCAATTTAGGCTAAACTTACTCCTCCATGACCTTGGCTATGTAAGGCAAGTGCATTTCAATTGAATGCTCATCCTCATCGGTTTTCATATCCATCCAGGAAAATAGACCGGTTTTTTCCAGCTCAGCGTTGACTGCAAAGAGTTAATATTTAGTACTTGGCAGAAACAGTACATGAGGGCCCTACCCCTCACCTTGAGTATCAATTTTGAGATCATATAGAGGAGTTTTATATTTTTTCGCCACCGACAATGCACAGCCACGCAGACGCACATGATGCGAGGGACCCAATATGAAGATGCGTTTTCTGCAGAAGCAAAGGACTTTGATTACAGGCAGGTCGCTGATAAAGGAAGACCACTTACACCACAACTGGACTCACTTGGCGATAGGCAAAGGCGCCGCACGCCCCACAATAGGTATAACCAGCATGTCTGCAAGATAACAAGTGTTTCCTTAAACTATTCAATAGAATTATTAATCAATCTTGTGCTTACGGTGCAATAATGGCACGCGCCGGACCATGGGACAACTCTGCAGCGGCCAGCCAACGATCCAATTGCCTGGAGAGTTCCGAGCCTGCAAATATGAAAGAAAAGAAAATTATATACAACCGGAGTAGGCTAGATGTTGCTTAGCAACAACATTTACAATATTAACAAATTTGCCTTCAGTTGCAAACGAAACGACTGCGTCGAACCACACCTTCTATTGTAATAAATTTTAGTTTTTATCTTCAAAATGGAAAAGGAGAAGCAAAGCAATGAATTGCTGAATCGTATACGAAAGGAGCTAACGGCCATATTGGAAGAAGAGTAAGTTCGATAAGTAAATTCCAATTTAATTTATGTTTATACGTAAAATTCCTCGCAGGGTAAGCGGCGATCCACAGAGAAAGATCTCCTATGAAAAGCTAATGAAACCGAATCCGTTGCCGCTTATTAATGTCGGGAGCGAAGAGAAACAGAAACCCAGCAAGAAGGATTTAAAAAAGACGGCTACTTTTATCAAGGCTCCAGCTTATCGACAAGCCATTAGTGGCAAATCTATTAATATGAAGCCCTCGATTGAACCCCACGGCAAGAAGTCATCCCCGTCCACTCCCACGCCCACATCATCGGCCACATCTGTCAAATCCAGCTGGGAGTTACCCGCGGATCGCACTCTAAGATCCGAATTCATGGAATCGCAAGCAGCCAAATGCATCGACGAAGATCTCCAAAAAATGCAGTTGGAGCTGAAGCAGAGTTACGAACTATTCCAAGGCATTGGCGAGAAGTTCGATACAATCAACTTTGGTGGGCTCAAGAATCGCATCCGCGACTTGCATTTAAGTACGTCCAGTGATGACATAGGAAAGCTCACAACCATGGAGCTGCACCAGATGTTCGAAACTCGCTACTTGCAAAATCGCCTGGACAAGCTCACTACGGATGTGGGCCAGGGTTTTCGGCGACACCCGGGCGAGTTCGGTGACATTCCGGAGTTGAGTACTTTCTTTCAGGCATGCACACAGCTGGAGCACGGCCTGGACGCACTAAGGCAGCAGCGCAGGCGCAGCAGCGAACTGGAGAAACGTCTCTGTTGGGCCACTGAAATTGCCTACGATCGCATGGACGAGATACGGAATGCCGTGGGCTCAAAGCCAGAGTCCAATTTTTGAGTTTCCTATTTATGTTCCAGTTAAGTGGATAAAGCCATAAGACGGCATCATCATCATGCAAAACACCATTTGAAGACTTAATTGTTGGGGGTTCAAACATCCATACATATGTATATAAGTACATGTGTATATACATCTTTGTATGCATGTACATTTGTTTACTCTCACAAATGGACAGCTGTCACTCACCTGAATCCGTGTACCAGCTGCCTGCATGAGTTGCTCGTCTGGCAGACATTGTTTGTTGGAATATTTATAGACCTTTTCAAATTGTTGCACTTGTCCAATTTTTCAATTTTATCTGGTTTTGTCACCCGCACTTGTCTTTGTGTTGTGCTCTGCCGCTGCCTCTGCCCACTATGCAATTCAGGGATGGCGAAATTTGCATGTATCGATATTTTAATTTACCGTAGGGAATTTCGATTACATATTTTTGCCTATGGATTGCCAAAATATTGCTAATATTGTGTAAATATATTTATAATTGTATAAACTAAAATCCCACAGTTACTGCTACTCGTTCTTGGGTTTTCCAAGCCAAATCTGACGGGAAAAAAGCGGAAATGACATCACTGATGGCGGTTGCGTTAACTCGTGAATGGCAACTTCTCTCGTCAGAGAAGATAATAATTTCAGTGTGTGTGCAAGTGGGAAGAAAGAAAAGCAAATTTTGTTTAATTCTAAGTGCAATTGGAAATTAATCGGCAGTGATTAATCCTAATATTATTCCCAGGTGTGTTTTATTTCGGCTCTAGCCCAGCACGGCTACCGTAATTACCGATAAATCGCGGCAATGTGCTCTCTCACTTTACCTCTGACTAGCTCGCGTCACTGCTGTACTTAAACCAAAAAAAAAAAAATTATTTTCCGCCATTTTGAAAGCTGACAGTGGAATTTTGGACGCGTTGCTGGTAAAAAATGGCTTAAAACTATATAAAAAGTGAATAAAATTAATTAAAAATGTGTCTAAAGGATGCATAAGTCAGTCGGCCAAGTGTTTCTAGTCAAATTGTGTGTTTGACACGTGAATTTTGGCCAATTATAAAATTGCAAAGACGCCGCCGTCGCTGCCGCCGCCAACCACAAAGAAGAAAAACGAAAAAGCGAGAAAAAAGAAATGAATAAGAAAAGATTAGTGTGAAATGTGCGAAATGCGTTTTAGCGAATTTAATTTAATAATATAAAATGTTTTGTGTACGGAACTTATTTATTTAGTTGCTTGCAACTATGTGTGTATGTATGCATATGTGTGAGTGTGTGTGTATTTCAACGTTCCTCACCTCCCCCCCCCCACACTTTGGTAACAAGCTGGTCTCATCCTTACTTTGCTGCCGCCAAAGGCCATGGAGCCCCCGAACTGACACATTTCAGGCGTTTCGTAGTAATCCCTTAAAGGGTGAAAGTGTACTCTTGGTGTGACTTCTCATTTTTCAATCGGTTTGTTTTTTATCTTTAAATGTGGCGGAGTAACTGTAATTGGACCGACGAGAGACTCTTTAAAGAGCTTTAAAGCCGCAAGCTCTCCCATGCTCATGACGTGTGCGCATTAAAGTTTCATTTGTTCCTGTGCCTGGACCTCCCCTCCCCCACTCTTGTGAATGGTCAGCCACGATGAGTGGGATATATAAATAGCATTGCGCCTGCATATTGATTGAAAATCATACACAGAGCAGCATCTTCGCCATTGGAATTACATTCGTATATTGTTATACCCTTACAGAGGCAAAGCACTTTCGACTATTGGTTAACTGAAAACAGAGACGGAAAAAATCACTTTAAATTACTAGATATTTTATTTAAACAATTATCTGTAGGCTGCAAAATTTGTATATATATTATTTTATATATTATATTGCTATTTACTCCCTGCTTAATGATATAATTAACTTGAAACAATTTAAGTATTTTGGAAGTGTATCAAAGTATCGTCATGGACCTAAAACTGCCCGAATCACTGTTTTTTTTTCTGTTGTTGTTTATATACATAATTCATTTGCAAACAGACAGCAAGATATGGCAATGTGGCACATACAAACACATTCATGTTGAACCCTTGGGAAAATGTATTTCCTTTAAAACCCTGGAGTATTAGATTTTACTGGTTCACTGCTTCAAAAATTGGGTTTTTATTCCCTTGGAGAGGGTATATTAAAATTGTCCGGATGTTTGTAACGCATAGAAGGAATCATCTCTGACCACATAAAGTATATATATTCTTGATCAGCATGACGAGCTGAGTCGATTAAGCTTTGTCCGTCTGTCTGTCTGTTTCTACGCGAACTAGTCCCTCAGTTTTGGAGCAATCGAGCTGAAACTTTGCACAGAGTCTTCTTTTTACTGCACACTGCTAATATGTCGGAACCGACCAGATCGGATGACTACTTCTTGTAGCTCCCATACAAATGTTCGTTCGAAAAATGAGTTTTAGTGAGAAAAACTGGTTTGTTCTCAATATTATCGCTCTCAAAGACGGTAATGGGTAATAAGTAATGTTTTTCAGCTGATTTGCGAAGTTTGGTAGAAGTCGCTAACCCATGTGACAAGCTATTTCAAGTGTATCAAAACTTCGGTACAGACGAAGTTAGCTTTGCCTTTCTCGTTTAACAACAATTTGCTCCGAGTCTTGATGATTTGAAAATATTACCTATTTTATCTATTTAATAGTATATTTAAGGAAAACCGGTCGGTGACAGGGTTTCTAAAAAGCCATCTTCGCGAGGATTTGGTGAGCAAGGTAAAAGTTTGTGGCCTTTTACTTGATAGCGTTTCGATAAGCGATAAAATTTTAGTAAAAATATGAAACTATTTTCAAATAATATATGAAAGATAAATTTAGCGTTTTATTCTTTAGCAAACAGCTTCAAGTTTTTTTTTTTATCAATATTTAAGGAAATGCATCATTGTGAGTGAATTATTTATAGAAAATCAAGTCGAGCCATCTAATTCGAATTTAACTTTACAATGCTGTGTAGCTAAAATAATGACAATGACACAAAATATAACAATTTCGAAGGGCCCACATTTCGCATAATGCTTAATACTTGTGTGAAATGTACCAAACCGTTATTCTTGGCTGTTTTCGGTTCGGCATTACCCTAGGAAAAACTATCGTTCTAGATATTAGATTTTTCCAACTACCTTTTAAATGACTGCAATCTGTTGGGTTTCGGTGCGGTTACAGTGATTCCACAAGATCTGGTTTTGATCATCTTCTTCAGTTGTCGACTCTTTTCTTCATATATCTGTCTGTCTGTTAAATTTTCTTAGGAGTAACAGATTCGTTTGAATTTGTGTTCTTCTATATTTTATAACATTCACCTGGAAATATATAATCAAGGGGTGTACATTAGACCGCACCTGACTAATATGAAAAGTAATTTTTTGTCTAGTTCTTTGCACAATATGGCTTAAAAAATTCTGTATATATTATAGAAAATTTATTAAAAATCCAAAATCAAATATATTAAGGTTTGATGGCCTTATTTTTGTTATTGAGCTGCTAGAATTGTAATATTGTAGTAGGCAGACAAAAATTTTGTGAAAATTGTAAAAAAAATTATTTTAACATGTCGTCCAATTAATTCAGTAACACAAGCGGACGGCACCAAATTGATGATTATTGCCGATTATAGCATATCCTTATTGGCTTCAAACTACACAAATATGTATTGTAAAGGAAAAATATTAATAACATATTCAACTATGCACTCGTACATTATATAAACAGTATGTTTACTAAAAATTTAGTTAGTAGAACTCGGTTCGCCGGATTTAAAGGTCAAGAGTGCCTATCACAACACCATTGAACATATATTGTAACATGAAATATTTAATGTATTTGTTCGACACTTTTGTAAAAGGTTTCTGTCTACATTGACAATTCAAAAATAGATTAAGGAGAAATTGGAACTTTTAAAGCCTTCTCGAGGCCATCAAACCTCAATATATCTGATTTTGGATTTTTGATTAATTTTCTTTAAAATATACAGAATTTTTTGAGCCATGTTGTCGTATGATCGTATGGAGAAAAGTCCGGTCTAGTGCAAGGTGAATTTACTATAAGGTGACGTATTCCGATGTGGTGAGGGGTCTTAATTATTTTCAACTCGCTCTCTCGGCTCTCTAAAACATATGACATTTGCTCTGAGAGGCAAATGCTAGGCACACTTTGTTTGTTATTGTTTGAGCTAATAGACAGCTGAAAGATTTTCTCCAACCCATCAGCCATCAATTGGCGCAAACAAAATACAACCGCGATAGAGCAAGACAGGGCGAGAATCGAACCTGAGCGCCACAGCAGCGCAGCTGGCAGCGAAGAGGCACCGAGCAAACCTGTTATCTAGATTTCTCTCATCTGTGTTTATACTGTCAAAATTAATAAATAAAATTCAAAAGGCCCCTCGACAGAGAGTACCTGTGGTGAGTACGTCACCTTATAGTAAATTCACCTTGGTCTAGTGTACATCCACTGCATTCCTGCTCTACAAGATAAATACCAGAATCTAAATATTTAAAATTTATTAAATTGTTTTTACGAACTGCTGAACCGAACCAAAAACAAGGACCCGATAACTCGTTCAACCACTAAACACATGAGGATAATGATATGATTTGATGGGAACCGGATGATGATAAATATAAATATAAATTCATAAAATCTGCCCAGCATTTTAAAATATCCACTCCAAATTACATTCCAGACAAAGAAGCAATTGCTATTTTTTGTTATACATTTATTTTATAATCAATATTAGTAAATGGAGTAATCTTAAAATCATCGTAGTCAGAGAGATGATTGGTTTAGTGGTCTAAAAAATTGTACATCGGTAAAAGTTAAAGATTTTCAAATCATCAGCCATGTTCTCAATTCCACAAAAGTTTTGTGATTTAGAGTCCAAGTCTAGTACTAAAACCGGTTCTAATTCACATAATTTTTGTGGAAGTGGAATTAAGAACATGGCTCCATATTTCACTTTTCATATAAGACAGATGTCAACTTTAATATACAAATATGACTGTTAAAATAATAAAAAACAAGAGAGTTTTATCAAGTTGGTTGCTGTCAATGTACATAAATATTTTATGCGCACATGCCCCCTTCGAATCGCCCACCCTCCCCCCTTCTCTCCCTCTGTCTCTCATTCAAATTGACGCTTGTTTCTAGTTTTATTACAATTTTTTGCGCTTGTCGTGTTTTTGTCGTTGCTTTGCCCTTTCACTAGGCGGCGTGCCTGTACCCATCACACATACAGAGACAGATATATACAGGCAAGCAGACAAGAAACTCGACACAGTCACTTGCCGGCTCCCCACCACTCCCACCCCCTGGGATCACCCCCCACTCGTTCTTGCAACGGAAATGTTGGGGGTTTTGCAATAGCTGCCCCTTATCGGTTCGCAAATTCGTATTGAAAAATTCAAATAAATTCGTTGCTTTATTGCAATAAAATGCTAACAAATATTTCGCATTTATATTTTTAAAAAACCAGAACAAGTTGACTGTCCGTGTAACTACGACTGCTGCAATGACAGCCCCAACCACCAAATTCCCCCCATTGTCATGGACTTTTGCCCTTATTTTCTTGTCGGTATGTAACTGGTAACGTAATAAATATGTATAATTGAAATGCTCCTCTTGAAAAGTTTCCTATAGCCCATTGGTGTGTGCAATAATAAATTTGATTGTTCCATTGGTGTGTTTACCCGGGGGTAGCAGATATCTACTATCAATGCTACCCCAACAACCACCATTTCCCTTGTTTGTCTCGTTATCATTTTTTTATTCCATTGTTGTTGTTGTTGTCGTTGTTTGTTTGTTGCTGAGTGCGCTCGTGAAAAAATGCACACCTGCCCAAAGAATTTCACACTTACAGGCAAAAGCAAGAAAGAACAACAACAGCGAAAGCAAGGAAAACAAAGCGAAACGACTGCAGCACTAAAATAGAAACAAAACGTTTAAATTTAAATGGCTAAGAAATAAATTCAAAAGATATACATACAAAAAATAACAACAATGTGAATGGTCGGACCGCCGCCGCCTGCTTTGTATCGATCTGTGGGCCAATTCACTGACGCGATTTTCTGTCTAAATAAAAACAGACAGCAGCCGTACACACTTTCGGATTGTTGTGCCAAATGCTATTCGCAACAGCAAAAACAACAACCAGGAGAAAAGCTAAATCAGCAATTTGTAAGCGTGCGAGGGCAAAATATGTATAAGTAGCTTCTGGTGACTTGCCATGATTGCAGTTTTTCCAATTTGCGTCATTTGCTGAGCAGCTAACTCAATCAATAAACATGGTGTCGTCTACATAGTCGACCAGCTGGACTGGACAGCGAACTTCAGATCTTAAGTATTTAGATATGGTTCAGCATTTTCGGAAAGAAAATTTTGTACCTTAAAAATGAATCTGTATAAGAAAAAAATTTGCATAATACCTAAATTACCATTCAAGCTCGGATCTTTTTAGGTTTTGGAGTTTTTAATAAAACGATGGTCAAACGATTTAAGATCGAAACGATCGAACGAAGGAAACACGAAAATGTTTTTCAATCTTAACTACAATTACACAGTTCAACATGACCCAGATTTTTCAAAGAACCCGGTATTGGACCCTTACTATCTGATAAAAGGGACTTGTGTAACCATCATCTCATATGCAGTTTTTTTTAAATATTAATATTTAAAATATATGAAATACTTTTCGGTTTAATTTACTGTTTTGAACAGTGGATGAATTGTGAAGAAACAAATATTTATGTCATCTTAGAACAGGCCTTTAATAGTTGTATTCAGTTTCATTAAACGGCTACTCGAAACAAAAATTTTTAAAAAAATTCCAACTATTGTCTGGTCTTTTTTTTTTAGTATTGAACTGTGTTACTTTCAAACGAAAAGATGTAAAATTTAAAGGGCATAGCAGAATAAGCATACAAAAGAATCCCCACTCCGATCAGCACCAAAATTAAATATGTTGTTGCCATTAATGAGAATCTCGCTCTCCTAGATTTTTAGTCTTCTAATCGCTATTGGAGTAGAGTTATGAGGGCGGAAAGATAAATCAAAACACCCGTTTATCTTAAGAACCGCTTACCCGATTTGGATGGGTTTAATATGTGTTGTAAGTGTCCACAGCACAATTCAAAAAATTATTTTTTCACATTTTTATTGCCAGTTCTTTGGCCCAAAAAATTTGTTTTTTCAAATAATTCTTTTACGGTGACAGCCTTTTGCGAAACCGACAGTTTTTTGCTGGGTTTTTCATCAAGAGGGTCCCTAACAACATATAGTTTTTGCAAACACATCCTTAGTGTACTTCATGGTGAAAAATAATTAAACGTTATTTTAGTACTTTTCATTAATATTTTATCATATTAGGCACACTGTAAATCAACTTAAAAGGGAAAAAGGAAATTTTCTGTCAATTCTGTGTTACAGTGTGCTCAATATTATAAAATATCATTGTAAAACTATTCACATATTTTATTGGTATTCTCTATAAAGATGATTCCCGATGACACTGAAAAATTGCATTGTTAGGGACATCTTATGGAAACAACCAGCAAAAAACAATAATATTGAAATCGATGTACACCTTGAAAAAATTATTTGGAAATAAAATATTTTTGTGCCTAAGAAATGGTAATAAAAAAAATTAACAAAACAAAATAAAAATATTATTGATTCTCTAGAGTGATGCTGCTTAAAATACATGATTTAGTAGTCATTCTTTATTCACCGTAATGTAAACAGAAAGTGTTAGGTCGTAGTACAAAGATTTGGCCGTGCGTGTTTGGGAAGAATCTGTGTGGTGTCGTGACAACTCAACTTCGAATAATTCTCTTAAAACTATTATTCGAAATATAAATACAACAAAATAAGTTTCCACTTCTATGTTAAAAATTTTCCTCATGAAACGAGCAACTTGATATATTTGGCAAATTTTCATTACAAAATTTGAGCCCAGTTTCTATTTCTAGCCCGATTAAAGTATTCTTTTCTCTGTGTTGCAGTTTTTTAAACAGCTTTGGAAGCTAAACGAATTTGAACAAGGGAATAAGAACCGGAACCAGAACCCATATTCCTATAATCTTAAACTCTCATTATAATGTTTGCCATTGCTAACCTCTAAAAAAAAAAGTACTTGTGTTATCCATTTCTGTTCAAGTTAAACTTAACGAGGAAATTTCAGTATATTCACAAAACTGTTTAATGGCATCAATAATGATCAATTTTCCAGAGCGTAAAACGTTTTCAAAATTGTAGTCTTCGGAATTATATAAAAATTAATGTAAAGATTTATAAATGTGTCGATATTTTGGTGTTAAGGTATGGGTAAGAAATCGAATGATGCTCACACTGTATAGAGAGTGGACTATCACAAAACCAAGATGGACGCTGTAAATAAAATGACAGAAGGACGGACAGAGAGACAAAAAGAAAAATCCATATCGACAAACCCTGAAGAGACATTGTAAATAGAAAATCGTGTGCAGATAGAAAACCGTTTTTAAATATTGCGTAAATAAAAACTGAAAAAAAAACTTAAATTAAAAAGATTTACTGAAATGGTGGACAGAAAAGTTTCCACAATTTTGTTGAGTAGTTGAAGAATTGTGAAGAATTAAATATTTATGTCTTCTAAGAACAGCAGCTTCAACAGCAGTATTCACATTAATAAAACCGCTACGAGAATCAAATTATCAACGAAATATTTTTATACAAAATTTTTGTTTGATGATTTTGTAAAAAAATTTAATTGATAAGGAGATTTGCCATTTCATAATTTTCTCCGTCAAATCGAACAGTCTAGCGAAATTCACAAAAAATATTATCGTAAATACCCTAAAATTGACGAAATATAGTTACAAAGTACCGAGTTTATTTTGATTCGTATAGATTTTGTAAACAATATTACTTTTATACCAGATCAATTTTTGAAATATTTGCAACGTCCCTCAATAAATATTTTCAAACGAGCCCAAATTTTACACTATAATTTGTTTTGTGTAGTTTTTAGTTAGATCGGATATTAAATAGCGAAGATATCCAAAAATCAACTTTTTCATAATTTGTGGTCAGTTCGCTCTGTGTGCTTACATTATGTTAGCATTAATGTTAATACTCTGTTAATTAACAAAAGGGAAGGCTATCAATTATTTCTTTTCTAAGTAAAGATTATTTTGAAGTAGGATGTGACCACTATAACTTACACTCATTTGGTACTACTGCGAATGCACACTCAGCGCAAAATGTTGCTCTTTGCGATTCTATGCGGTTATGAAATGCCTCATATGGCATCTGTACATCTGTGCATTTGACATCATCTGTATAGAAAATACATACTGAATGAGCATTCTGATACAATAAATAGAATTCTGTGCAATGCGTCTCTTGTTAAGAAAAAAATTCCATTCTGACGTGACAGACTAACCATTTTGATTACATCGACACTTTTTAAAATGTGTGCTGCTCTAACAAAAATTAAAATTAATTAAAATTACAGCATCAATGTAAATAAATCAAACTATAATTAAAAAATTTAAATTCCCAACCTAAGACTAATCTTTCAAATGACGTCACAGACTCAAAAAGTTATGCGCATTCGAAAAGGATCACGTGATTGTATTATGGATGAGCACGGTTGTATTTTTAAAATTTTATCTTATAACAGAATTTAAGCTTACTCTGTGCTCGTAAGGAGCCACGTCTACTGGGAAGGGAAAATGGATTTCAAATAAAACCCTTCTCAAGAAGGTCCCATAAGACGGGCCTCTTCAAGTGTGGTGCCAAGCGCATACAAATCCTTACGCTATTTATATTGAATTTTATTCTTGCTCTAGACATGTTTTTGAGCAGCGTAGCAATTCGAACTAAAATATGAACTTCTTTGAATAGAACACTTCACCGGGACACTTTAGCATAGTCTTTAGCAATTTCCACATATCCCCACATTCCCTACAATAGAGGCTTCCTCCAATAGCATGTACTATGAAATACTTATAAACTACGAAATACCATATAAACAATTGAAGATCATTCCGCCCAACGGCAGATGAAAATGAAACCTGAAAATGTAAATCACGTAATGCCAAAGAAGAAGTTTCGACTACAACAATTAACTTCACCTTAGGGTCGATTTCTCTTCTTCCAGATGCTGCGTTTCAGATACGCTTACAATTTAGTTTGCTATTTGTAAGTTTATGTGACATATATGTAGAAGATGAGTAGTAGAGGCCCTTAGTAGTATTTTCCATTGTAACTAGTATAGTACGAAACAGGCTACACATATTCAACCTAATCTTCAGCGTCTATGGCTCCCCGTTGAAATGCTTTTTGAGTCTGGCCTATAGAAGGTCTAACGAGCTTAAGGGAAGAGATCGATTTCTCCTCCATTTTTATCTTTGATCAAAAATCCATTGTTCTAAAAAAAAAACGAGAAAGGCAAAGCTAACTTCGTCTGTACCGAAGTTTTGATACACTTGAAAAAGCTTGTCTCAACGGTTAGCGACTTCGACCAAACTTCGCAGATCAGCTTAAAAACATTACATATTACCCATGACCGTGTTTGAGAGCAGTAATATTGAGAAAAAAAACAGTTTTTCTTACTAAAACCCATTTTCCGATCGAAAATTTTTGTATGGCAGCTACAAGAAGTAGTCATCCGATCCGGTCGGTTCCGTCATATTAGCAGTGTGCAGTAAAAAGAAGACTCTGTGCAAAGTTTCAGCTCGATTGCTCCAAAACTGAGGGACTAGTTTGCGTAGAAACAGACAGACGGATGGACAAAGCTTAATCGACTCAGCTCGTCATGCTGATCAAGAATATCCGAATATCTTTATGTGGTCGGAGATGATTCCTTCTATGCGTTGCAAACTTCTGGGCAAAATTATAATACACTTTTCAAGTGTATAAAAATGTTTGATAGCCTTCCTGTGAGGAAAATGTAAACAACATTTATTAACTCGGCTTTTTATTATCCGATCTTTGTGAAAATTTGTGAGATTATAGCAGTGGCCGGCAATGCGTGCGTGTGTTTAGCTCTCATTTAACACTTGTTTGTTGTTTCAGAAGAGAGCAGTGTAAGCTCGTGTACGGTCGGTGTATCGACGTCGCTGCTACAGAGGGCTTTTGTATACACAAAAAAGAGAAACGTGCCGGACTCTGGAATATACGTGGGTGACACAGAAATCACTAGCGATTTTCGTATAAACGCTTGTATTTTAAATTAAAACTGCTTGAATTTATACGTGAAGTGACACCAAAAAGCACGGCTACTAGATCAGATGGCGAAAATAAAGCGAATTGAATCCGACTATACAAAACCAAGTAGATTTGAGTAATTGATTCCAAATCGCTCAAATTCACCATCTGATCTAGCAACCTTAGATATATTTTTCAATTTTCATATATTTAAATTGGAAATTCAAACGTTTATACCAAAATCTCTAGTGATTTCTGTGTCACCCCCGATAGATATTGTGAATATATTTATAAGTAAATGTGAGAGATCAACAGTTTTATGTTAGAATTTTAGACAAACTTGATCTGCGTACAGGCAATAGGAGTCTGCATTTAAAATTTGGTTGCTCTAGCGGTTCTAGTCTCTAAGATCTAGGAGTTCATACAGACAGACCAACGGAAATGCCCATATCGATGCGGTTGTTGATGCTAATCCACAATTTCTATCGGGTGTGTTCCAGAAATCTCTAGAGGTTTTCGTATAAACGTTACCATTTCATATTACAGCTGTTTGAATTTATATGTTTAGGGGCTCAATATGCCCGGCTACTAGATTAGATGACAAAAGTTGAGCGATTTGAAACCGCCTGCTCAAAGCCAAGTAGATTTGATGCGTACGGTTTTCCTTCCACATAATCTAGTAGGCGGTGTGATTCTTGGCACTTTGCAAATAAAGTAGTCTATGTTTAATTCGAAGTGCAATCGTTTACACGAAAATCTCTAAAGATTTCTAGAACACCACTGTATAAACTTTTTATGTTCGGAAATGTTTCCTTCTGCCTCTTACACACATTTTCACGGCTTTATTATTATTTTTTGTTGGGGAAATAGCGCACCGCGACCAATCTTTGCCTAGCACCCCTTTTCCTGTACAAAGGTCCCGATTATAGTGGGTTCTAGGTTACTGATATTGTTTGTCCTCTTGGAGGTGAGGAGTCCTCCTTCCGACTTTTTTCTCCGGTGGGAGGTGGCCTTTGTCTTCCAGAGGAGGTGGACTGTGTTCTCGTTGAAGGGAGAGGTTGGCATCTCTTCGTTCCCAAATTCTTCCTTACCGCAGGAGCTCAGTAAGGACTCCGTGGTGGAATTTTGCGTACTGCTGTGGGTTTCGTATCTCTAACGAGGCCTGGGCGCTCCCGGTCCATCTGCCTCTTTTAAAACTGTCTCGCGACAGCGGATATCCTGCTTATATTTAAATGCGTTACTTTTCTTGGGGCTTTCAAATGGTCGACCAACGGTCGAGGCCCACCAGTGGCAAGGTTACTAAGAACAGGCGTTCGCCAATTATCCGGGCCTCCAGCTAGGCTGAAAGGTATTGTTTAGAAATTGGCTGTGTATCAGGCTACTTATAGCAGGTGGCAACACAAGCGCCTCGTCCGTGCACTGCTCCGTGACGTCCGGCTGTCCGGGGCTCCTTATTTATGGGGTAAACCCACTTATTTGCAGCCAACCTCCATAGGATGGCCCAACAGCTAGGCCCCCTAAAAACCATCTTACAAGTTCTTCGGGACTCGGATTGCACAACTTTCGTATACCCTTTTTACTCTACCGTGAGAAATATGACCTTTTTTTGTGCATCATCAATTCTAAATATGCGCTAACTTGATTAATTTTTCCCTGACGAGCCACTAAATTTTATTTCATGTGGGATGACCGCTCATCGCAGCAGACCCAACGCACACTATGAACAGATGGGAGTAGACTGTTGACGCAGTAGGCCAGCAACTGTTTACCATTAGTACCTCTGGTACACTAGGAATATTCGCTATTAAACAATAATATTTAAACAGTATTCCAATAATTCATTAAAAATTTCCTAATATTTAAATGTTTAGATTCCCGACTTTCAATATAGAATCTCATAGAAAAAGAGAAAGCAAAACAAATAGATAAATTATTCTTTAGTGTCCATGAAAACCGACAAATTTAGAAAAAACATGAATTTTGTTTGCTATAATCAGCTGAACTGAGACAAAAAAAAAACAAGAAAAAATAAACAAATGAAACGATTTCTTTGTTTTCGATATGATGCTGGAATTTGAATATACATAAAACCTTAAAGATGAGAATAAAGCATACACAGCATGGAGAAAAGGCGGGAATCGTAACGACCTCCGCCACCACGCTTCCAAAGTTCAAGACGAAGCCGTTAATTCGGGCCAAACAAGTTGCTAGGGCAAAACTTTAAATCGTTGCATTTTCAGACGCAGTTGCAGGCACCTCCGCATCTGCCTCCCCCTCGATTGGATTGTCGCAGCAGCAGCATCATCGGCATTGTCGCTTTAAAAGTTTTCCTTTTTTCGTTGCCTGCCCCAAGCCAGATACACACACTCAAACATTTCGCAATGTATTTCGACATACAAATGCGCATGACTTATTTAACGTGTTTTACTCCGAAACACACACACACACTTAACGAGAGGCAAGCTCGTGCTCCCGGCGGCATCCCATGTTGGAGCCAACGCGTCGTTATTGTGGCATTAAGCCAACAAACAATTTAAGCGAACACGGTTTTTCCTGCCTGAAATTGTGGCAAAAAAAATAAAAGGAAATAAAATCGAAGCAAAAAAACTCTACCATTGAGTTTGTACTTTTGCTGACTTGCTCTGCTGTTATCGTGCGTCGTCGTCGTCTGCTTCGTGTTGATAAACCGGTTTCTCGTTTTGTTGCTGGCTGCCCCTGCCCATAAAAAGATATGTACACGGCCGACGTAGTCGTCGTCATCATCGATGTTGTTGTTGCCGCTGCTCTTCATACTCCCCGGCTGGCTTTATGGACTTACAATTTCTGTTGTTAGACAGCCGGCGGCGGCGGCGGTGGCTCAGGTAGCAACGCGTCACAGTCTCAGAATGTATCTGTTAGATACGCGTCCACAGACTTACTCTACACACACTATGGCGCTAGTTTTTGTGATTTATAATGCCCCTTCGGTTCACATTCAATGTGATTTCAGTTCTTTATTTATGTATTTATTGGCCATCAACAGGTTTCTGGACTGCGATTTCACAACTTTCTTAATAAGAAACAAGGCAGCGGCGGGAGCGTGGGCGCGCACATTGCATCCTGGCGGCTTGTATAACCAAAAACTGGTTTTTGGCGCGCTCAGCGAACGTTTTCAACTGACATTTTTCCGTTTCTGCAGGCGACTTATCGACTTTTCGTCTTTCCTTGCCCCAAAACGTGTTTGCAACAGCGCCATATCAGTTGGTCAAAGTACACTTATTGTACATACGGGTACTTAATAAAAATCCCAGCCACACAAAAATCCATGCATAGAGAAATTGTTTAGAAATAAACAAAGCGTAGCCACACACTTGGGCTCTGCTGAGGTGAGGGGAGGAGAGGACAGGACAGGAGGTCTGGTTTATTTTCCATTGCTCTATGTCATAATTGCGTCGCTTATTTTTGTTTGCCATTCGGCGAGCTCGCTCGAGCGTTCCCTTCCAACCGCCAACCCCTCACCCGCCGCCAATCCAATATCTGCTGTATCTGTGCAAGTTTTTCTTGCCATTGTTGCTATTATTATTGTGTGTCTCGCTGCTGTTTTTAAACGTATTTCATATTTTTGCACAATACGTGACACATGGCTGTGATGTGATGACTGGCTGACGCGACTATACATAACCTATACAAAATCATTGACGGCTTATCAACACATGTACAGACACTGGGAGAACGTTTCTAGCCTTCTGCTTGCTGCTTAATTTGATTTCAACTACATTTCGCGACAATCTCTTACAGAAATTTTAATATTAATGTTTAGAAGTGGAACAGATGTCATCTAATTGTGCGGTCCATCGTTCATTTCCTTCAGATATTTGTCTTTAAATAGAACGTATGTTGTGTGCCAAGGGTGTTTACAACTAAAATGATAATGCAGTTTAGAGATCATTGTGATACACATTTTAATTGACAACCAAAAGTCGGTCACATTGTGAACACTCCTCTACCTCTCACACACATTATTTCACGTCAATTAACTTAGGTGATGGCTAAGTTGTACGAGCACTGATAAGATAGCGGCCGGCTACACATAATCTGTAATCAACTCAATGCAATTCATGCAATATGGGCAACTCTGTGGTATGTTTGATAATAACAGCGGTTAAGAAAAGTATTTTACTTATTTTCGACTTTTGGTTCCTACTATTCAAAGTTAGTAACGGGCTAAAGCAAGGAGTATGAGGGACGTCAAAAAAATATCGGAGCAATGGGAGCATGAGCAAATAAGACATGACCTGATGGATTTTCTAAAAATATTTAGCCATGCTCCCATTTTCGCTTTTGCATTTTTTTATAAGAAATGTCGCTAGAGACAAGAACTACCTTCCTATGAAAGGTTTTTTTTTAATATTCTTTGACTATTTTAAATTATTTTTGTGGACCTCTCTTATTCCATTTGGATTAAACTGTTGTCTTAAACAATTTTAGTTTCGCCCTTGACCGTGAGTTTTTCCAAACTTCGCTTAATGAAACATGACTACTACTTTTGGCACTTTTCGAAAATCGAAGATGGGCTATGAGGCTGCCCACCGCTGTTTTAAAGCACCACGAAAGTATTATTTTGTTGTCTTTTTCTAGTTCCTATCCCGTGTGAGACACTATGTCTCTATCAAAATTGTTTTAACGTTTTTAACATTAATTGACAAAATTGGCAAAATATTGAGGCGTGCAATTTTGACAGGAGGTGGGATCCAATTCTTTGGCCAAACAATGCCCAGCGGTTAGATGAATTGTTTTGGATAATTATATCTGGATACACACGACCTTGTCCTTCAGACCAAATGAAGGAAGAAGTTCTCAATTGTGAAAAATATAGCTTAAGATAACTTAAATTAACGTAAACATATTCTTGATCAGTATGACGAGCTGAGTCGATGGAGCTTTGTCCGTCTGTCTGTTTCTACGCAAACTAGTCCCTCAGTTTTTATGCTCTTGAGCTGAAATCTTGCACAGATCTTCTTTTGCTGTTAATATGTCGGAACAGAAAGGATCGGATGATTACTTCTTCAAGCTGCCATAGAAATGATCGTTCGGAAAAATGGGTTTTTGGTTTTCATATTAGTGCTCTTAAACTTTTTGTGTAATGGATAAAATTATTTTTTAATTGATCTGCGGAGTTTGGACGAAATCGCTTACCGTTAATGCCAGCTTTTTCAAGTGTATTAAAACTACGGCACGCACGAAGTTAGATTTGCTTACTCGTTTTTTGCAAGACCCTATTTATACCGTGTTTTCTGATGATGCTCTATCCATCAGCCATAAATCAATTAAAGTTAGTCTGCCTTCACACTGTTCGACCCATGACCCATGATATTGTAGTAGGCCTGCATTTCCCTATGAAATTCTATGAGTTTGACAAGCTCTTCAAACTTAAAATCTTACAAAAAGCAGGACTACTAGACTATCATGTCTCATGTGTCGAACAGTGTGAAGGCAGCCTTAGTCGACTGACACATTTCTCTCTCCCTGCTTTAAAACAAACTTTTCGATTCAAAAATCGGATTTGGAATAGATCATTTCTGCAATATAATAGTTTATAATAATATTACAAAGATAAAATTATTTAGCTGTCATTTTAATTGAATTTTGTAATTTAGTCATCAGTTTTATTTAAATTGGGGGTGAGAACCAAGGATGCAAACCGGTCCTGAACTGAACTCCAAAGAACCCATTCGAGTATTTTGGGTCCCTCAAACTGGATCATGATTCAAACCTTTTAAATGTATAACCTAACGAACGAGACCTATTGTATACAAAAATAGATTCGCTTTATAACTTTGTGACTCTTAGAACTTTTAGCAGGCTCCAGTTCAATAAAATATATTGGTTCCATTTTTTATACACTTGAAAAGTGTATTATAATTTTGCCCAGAAGTTTGCAACGCATAGAAGGAATCATCTCCGATCACATAAAGTATATATATTCTTGATCAGGACGACGAACTGAGTCGATTAAGCTTTGTCCGTCCGTCTGTCTGTCTGTTTCTACGAGAACTAGTCCCTCAGTTTTGAAACCATCGGGGTGAAACTTTGCCAAAGAGTCTTCTTTTTGCTGCACGCTGCTAATACGTCGGAACTCCGATCGGATGACTACTTCTTGTAGCTGCCATAGTCAAATGTTTTGGTCGGAAAATGGGTTTTTGTGAGAAAAATACTTTTTTTAATACCATTCTCAAACACGCAGTAAATGTTTTAGCTGATCTGCGAATTTTGAAGCGCTAACCGTGAAACAAGTCTTTTCAACTCAGAACTTCGGCCCGTTTTTTTTAAAATAGACTTACAAAAAAGAACTGGTCACTGTAGACTCTTTTATGAATCTGATTTACTAAAGTCTTCCTGCCTCGTGTGCAGCTTCATAACCGCTGGAAATTCAAAGCAGTTTTAGCAAAATTAGACCAACAGACATAACTTTCTTCATATTATGATCGAAAAAAATTATTTTATCAAAAGAATCACTTAAAATGATAATTAAATTATTTATTTCGACAATGAAATAAAACATAAATAAAGTTGAAAAAGGAGAAATCAAATCTCAAATAAATTTATGTACTTAGAAGGTGAGGTTACATTTCAAAATTTAAGGACCAGCCATTTTTGAAAGCCTCTTTGGAGATTCTACGAATGACAACAATAAGGACTGTGGTCCATTCTGCCTGACGATTTACATAGCTTGGCAATAGCCGCGTTCTTCTGATGAAAGATTTGTCTTAATTTTGTGTGAAAGTAGAGTCAAAAATCTATCAACAATCTGCGAAAACGAACCGGTCCGCAAATCGAACCTAACACTTTTCCACGGGTTCAAAACTTCGAATTAAAACTTAGATAAAAATTGTACAGGTTTGAAGCCCAAGTGAGAACTATGTCATTTAACAGTGAATCGATAAGTAGTGCAGGTTACTAAGTATGTCTAGAAGGTGCGAACCATCTATCTTCAAATCTGTGGGATATATATTATGCTTTTTCTGCCTGCAGTGAGTTTATGTCCCAAAAAAGTTACAAGTCAAAAAGACTTGGTTATATCGGACTCGGCTGTTAATACTAAACATTAAATGGCTGGACATGCTTCCTTCTCGTTGTTAAATACATTTGAACAAACCCAATATGCTCTGTGTACCTTTGGTACAGGGTATAGAAATGCAATCTTAAAAATTCAATTAGAAACGCATGAGCTTTAACTTTAATTAGAAACTTTGACGAATACAATTTTTGAACGCTGTACTTATCTACCTGCGTGTTGAACTTTCTAATCAACATATACTCAGTTTATGTGATAAGCTCTAGCTGGCGTACAAGAAGGTGCCACGCCGTGCTACTACTTGCTGATAATAATAATGATTTCTACACTGACACGAACAGCCAACTGTCTATAATAGAAACGCCCTTTCATATTCACAGGCATAGGTCAATTCCGTTCCATGTTTACGTCCAAACCGCCCACCAATTCTCTCTCCCGCTTTCTGTGATACCGTGTCAATGTGGTTGGCGAAGCGAGCGCAATAATGTATCTTTATCGCTGATGTTTGCGAAATTCAAACGAAACTTGTCATCGGCAAATTTTTGCTGACATTGGCGCGTTTTCTGTTGTTCTTGTACTTTGACAACTACATCACATTTCATGTTTTCCATTTAATTTATGTTTGTTTTTTTTTTTTAAATTTATTACAGGATTCTCGATTTCAATATGAAGCGCCAAAAATGATGACAACGTTTGCATCGTCGTCTTGAAAAGGTTTTTTCATTGATTTATTTGAAGCCACTGAAAACGGTAGCAAAAAGAGACACAAAACAACCTGCGCCCGGCGCCTACTTTAAATTAGTTATCCACGTTTGCAAAAAGTTTGCGAAACAAAGATACAGCAAAAACAAACAACAGCACAAGGAGAGGGCACGCCAGACCAAATAACAAAATGGACAAAAATCTGATGATGCCGAAGCGTTCGCGCATTGATGTTAAGGGCAGCTTCGCCAACGGTCCATTACAGGCGCGCCCGCTGGTGGCTCTGCTGGATGGACGCGACTGCTCAATTGAGATGCCCATACTGAAGGATGTGGCTACGGTGGCCTTTTGTGATGCACAAAGCACATCTGAAATACACGAGAAGGTAAGTGGTGGTGTGGCAAGCCATTTGAACTCTATTTCTAATTGAATTTGCGTACAGGTACTCAACGAGGCAGTCGGAGCACTGATGTGGCACACTATCATTTTGACAAAGGAGGATCTTGAGAAGTTTAAAGCTTTACGCATCATTGTTCGCATCGGCAGCGGCACAGACAACATTGATGTTAAGGCAGCCGGCGAATTGGGCATAGCCGTATGCAATGTACCCGGCTACGGAGTCGAGGAGGTGGCCGACACAACAATGTGCTTGATACTGAACCTCTACAGGCGGACATATTGGCTGGCAAATATGGTGCGAGAAGGCAAAAAGTTCACGGGCCCAGAGCAAGTTCGAGAGGCAGCGCATGTAAGTGGCAACCAAGGCACAGGGATTTTAAAAAATAGATATCCGTGTATTGAAAGATATTGAAAGAATCACCAAAATCCAGGAAATTAAGAGTATTTATATTTATTGAGAATTTTTAATGATCGAGATTTTACTATGCCATATTTGTTAGATGATTCAGAAAAGTAATCAGCAAAAAAAAAAAGACGCTACAATTTTAAAGTTTAGGTGTTTTCCGCCTAGTAACTTTAATTACATCCCTGCCCTACTCAACTACCATCTTTGAAAATAATATTCTATAATTGGTTTAACGTTGTTCATCAGCAATCCAAAATGTTTTTTAAGCCGCCTCGAAACAACGCAATACACCAGGTATCAAGGCCAAGGTTGGTCTATCGGCTAAAAAGGTATTTTAGGATTAACAACTTGTCATTAACATCGATTACCTTACAAAGGGTAAGCCGATTACCGTCGAATACTGCTTAGAATTGTGCGACAGATATGGCTTTGTTTTGGCAAAGAAAGAAGGTCTCTTCCACATTTTATCCAGATGTAGTCTCTGGCTGGCGGAGTGAGGTTATTATCAAATGAAGAGTTCAGCACTAAAAGTAAACAATTATTTGATCACAAAGATCCCAGCTTAACTTCTTTTGCTTTGTTTTAATTTTCGCACATAACAAAGGTCCTTGAGTTTAACACGCCCACGACCACTCACACATCTGGGACACACACACACTACCCGCAGCCCTTCACCAATTTCCGAGCATTGTAATTATTTCAAGACTGCAAACCTCTTAAAATCTGCCTTTCAAATCTGTCATGTCTAAGTTTTGAACTGAAGTTTTTAATAAATTAATCAAAAGTCGAATGGACCACTTTTAATCAGGGCTACAAACCTCCTAAAAATCAGAGGTTCAACCTGGGATTCAAACCCGCGAAACATGTTGGGTTCGGGTTCACGGAGTGGGTTCAGAACGTCGCTGAACCAAGGTTCAGGTTCGAACCTGGGTTCAGGATTAATTTTGTTTTATCGCTAGTTCGGACAACATTAAATTGGAAATTACTTAAAAATTTTAAGGGAGCGCGCACACATGTGACTGAATGATGAACTGACGGCAGAACTTAAGGCTGATCTTGACATATAACACTGCTGCGATCATGCTAGCTATCTTTTAAAATATTTATATGGGTTTTTGCGACCTGTTTTTTGTCAAACATTGTATTGTATATCTGGCTGGCTTGAGGTCGGTGGAGAGTTACAATTCAATGTAATCAACACAAATCAATAGAGATTAATTACAACAACTTGGAATAGCAATTGGTATGTCCGTACAACGATCGCTGTTTCGAAGATAACCACATCTCATCAGCGGACTCTTGTATTGCATATTCACATTCAAACGACCACTTAGACTCAGGTTTTATTGTGATGTCAGCGAATAACGTTTTGGGGATTCCAATTTATCCAAATCACACCCTGAACTTCTGCAATGGTTTTTATGAACGTGTTGCTTTTGCTTACCAATATGATGTAATTAATTTCTTTTTGCTTATGAGCTCTGCAAGGTGGCTGGGCAATCTGCCCAATGATCCTCCATAGCAGAGTCACGGCGTTGTAAATACACAGGGTATTTGTTTTGCTTGTTTTTCAATAGGGAAACCGTTTTTTCGGTTTTTATTGTAAACATTATGGCGTGCCGTCCATTATTTCATATTTATATGGGTTTTTTAAAACTCAGTTGTAAGCACAATGATAGTTTTTCCAAACATTTAATACATTCGAATTTTGAAGCAATCTTTAAATACCCAAAAAAGAATCAATGAAGTCGTTTACCTATTTAATATTTATCACTTTTTGATTATTTTCTTGCTACTTAGAAAGATTAAATTTCATCAAACAGATGAATATAGTGCAGAATTATATATGCTAATGCTAATGACAACACATTTAAAAGCTTGAATCCCAAAATTCTGTTGTAACAATGTACAATGAGAGAACTGTTTCTTAGCACTATCTAATATGTACGAATATTTAAACTTACAAAAACCTCTATGAGTTCATTTACGTGAATTGGAACTTTATAGATTCTATAACCAATTTAGTAGAAACATAGTTTTGATCGGAACCCTTTTGGACTTTTTTTTTAAACCGGTTCGGGTTCATGTTCGACTAAAAAAATTTATTCTGCACCGGTTCAGGTTTGGTTCGAGCTTCCCAAAAATGACGGAGACTCCGACTCCGGAGCGGTTCAACTCCGAACCGGTTAACAGTCCTGCTTTTAATACTACTATCATTCATATGTTCCCATTGAAAGTCAATTGTCCTTAAAATTGGAGGGAAGTCTATATGGCACTAGTCAACTGGCTCTGCCTATGGCATCATCTGGCAGGTGTTTACACGTGTAAGGCACGAACTGGCATTTAAAAATTTAGCAACCTGCCAGTGTGTTCATACGCTCACCCTATACCTACGAGCCTTGTATTAATATCTTGACTTTTGCTCGAATTTGAAAATTTTTTAGCAAAGAAAAGCTAAAAATATTAAAATCCAAAAAAGGGGCTTAAAATTTTTTTTGAGACGAACTTTTTTTCAAACCTACTGTCCAATTAAAACTTATTAGCTGTCTGTTGCCACAGCTTTTAGACATTTTTTGAATTTTCTGGTCACGCTGTTTTAGTAGTGTTCCAGGAGTTCGTGGCAAAAAAAATATGTTAATTTATATGTTGATGCTAATGTATTGTAAGCACTAATATCCTTGTGTTCATTTGCTTGGCTGGCGGACTTGGGTTCATTTGGTACGGTCGTCTGTCTCTGTGTGAAAATTTGTTTATTTTTTAATTCCATGTTTTTTCTTTTTTTAGTCAAGAAACCTCAAAAACAGTTAGGTTAGGTTAGGTTGAGATGGCCCATTGCGATGCCAAATTTTTCCATGCTGGGATCTCTAGATCGGATGTCTCCGTGAGGCTGAGTAGGAGAGGTTGACCAAGTGTCTTCTTCTACTTCTTCTAGTCTTCTTCTACTTAAAGCGGGGCAGTGGCAGAGAAGGTGTTTTACTGTTTTCTCGTCTTCTGCATGTTTACAACTTCTACAGAAGTCATGGTGGGCATGGTAGGCGTGCTGCGTGTCTGCCAATAAGACAGTGCCCCGTGACGGCTCCAACCAGAAGCGATATGTAAATTTTTTTTAGATTTCTTTTCACCATGCTCTGACGCTCTTTGACCCAAACTTCTTAAGAACTATTTAACCGATTTTGGTTGAAAAGTTTTGTCATCAAGAGGGTCGCGTAAAGATAAACCGAATTTTGAAGTCAAAAACCGAAAAGCACAGCCCGTTTTTGGAGGCGGGAACATTTAGCAATTCCGATTCCGATTAGATCGAAATCGAAAACGCTACCAAGCCTGAATAGTTTGACATTTTAAATGCGACTAAATTTTTGGCATTTTATTAACGTAAATAGGCAGCACCCCCTGGCCCTTCTATTACTAAAATCTGTTTGAAAATATTCATACTCCGCTGTCTACTAATCACAGCTTACAAACCAAATATATAATATATCTGCTCAAAATAACCGTTGACCCTCAAATGACTTATCATGCAGGTTAGTGTGATTTTTGTAACATATGATAATTTCACCCAAAGATATCGAAATTCAATTTAAAGGCATTTCATTTTGATATGTAGGTTATTTAATTCCATAAGAGGACCAAAAATAGTCCAATATGCATAAGTACGAAAATGATTAAAACCGATAGTATTATGCCGTAGTTGCTGTATATATGTATGATATTTTGTCGATATTAATCTTCACTAACTTATCTCGCAATGTCTTTCCTACAGGGTTGCGCACGCATCCGCGGCGATACTTTAGGCTTAGTTGGACTGGGTCGCATTGGCAGCGCTGTGGCCTTGAGAGCAAAAGCATTCGGCTTCAATGTTATCTTTTACGATCCCTACCTACCCGACGGCATTGACAAGTCCCTAGGCCTCACACGCGTCTATACGCTGCAGGATCTGCTGTTCCAGTCCGACTGCGTCTCACTGCATTGCACGCTTAACGAGCACAATCATCATTTAATCAATGAATTCACAATTAAACAGGTGAGCCAATTACCTATAGTTTGGAAGTACCAAGGTCTTAATTTCTCTTCACCCTCCACAGATGCGACCTGGTGCATTTCTGGTGAACACCGCCCGAGGCGGTCTGGTTGATGACGAGACTCTGGCGTTGGCGCTAAAACAGGGACGGATAAGAGCCGCTGCCCTGGACGTACACGAAAACGAACCTTACAATGTATTTCAAGTAAGAGATTGTTGTAAAACGAGACATTTTACGCAATCTGAGTTGATGCCCAAGCCTAGACTGGACTGAGCAATGCTAACCTATTTACCTTTGATTTGCAGGGTGCACTGAAAGATGCTCCCAATCTGATTTGCACACCACATGCCGCCTTCTTCAGCGATGCGTCCGCCACGGAGCTGCGCGAAATGGCAGCCACTGAAATTCGACGAGCGATTGTCGGCAATATTCCAGACGTGCTGAGGAATTGTGTCAACAAGGAGTACTTTATGCGTACGCCACCAACCGCTGCGGCCGGTGGCGTCGCGGCGGCTGTTTATCCCGAAGGTAAACTACAAATGATATCAAATCAAGAAAAGTAGTGAGAGCGAGACAGGCGAGCGAGGGCGATACAAGTGAAACAACAAAACAAAAACAAAACCAGAAATCGTTTAAACACCACAGACATACTTTATATATACTTTATACAACCAACCAACCAACCGCACACCATACTACATTCATACATGCTTCTATTCTTCTTCTGACTCATTTTGAAAGTACATAAAGATGATGGGAGCGAACTGTCATCGTCTATGTATGTCAAACCCATGCTATAAGAGTTGATAAATAAGTTACACAGTTTAAGCTATACAAATATATATAAACATAGAAGTGGCTAAAGGGCCGCATTGCGAACAGAATGTTTGATGACGACGATGAGGAGGACTAGAGCGCGGCCGCTGTTGGACGAAAGTTATACACATTTTTTTATATATAGATGTATGTATCGGGGATCAGTGAAGTTCTCTGCTTCTCCCCACATACCTGCAAATATATATAAAAAGATTTCATAATTATTTACAAAGAAAATAAAAAGGTGAAAGTAAACAATATGATGGATTATTGTTGTTAATGTTTCCTTCCTCACTTTTGAATGGCTTAACTTAACCCAGCAGAAAATCTGAACTAGAAGAATAGGTGTCACATCCAACTCTGGCGAGCACTACACGTAGCATTAATATTACTAACAAACCAGTTGTCGAAAACCCATATTAAAATATTATTTATAAGAGACTATTACAAGAAATGTTGTTAAATTTATTCCATTTACTATTTTCTTGCTCACACTCTGCTCTTTAAATGCATAATGATCTCATCATCCGAGTTTATTTTCGCCTTACGTAAATTCTTTCAAAACTTAAAGGAAAACAAACAAGAGAGTAAATACTTGTAAACAGACATATGTATGTATGTAGAGAGAACAAAAGTGCAACAACACGGCGCGTTAAATTCAACCACATCTATAAATAAAAAGCAAAACTAAACTAAAGCATAATCTATGTACATTTAAAATATATAACAGAAATTATATTAAAGCAACACCACAACAACAAAACCAACAACCAACAACTTATGTAATATTAAAGAACTTAGATTTACCTTAACGATAAAATGTTTATCAACAATCGACAGTAGAGCAGTGCAACATTTGTAAGAGAATATAATTTTGTACAATTTGGCAATTTTTAAGTTTAACTGAAACTGAGCTTGCAGCAGTTGGCGCCAATGTTTTGCTTTACTATTAATGATTACTATTACTTTTCTCTTGTATTATGTTATGCTCAAGAGCCGCCCTCAGGGGGGCCCGAAAAATGAATTGAAGAAAGTGCATTTGATTTTTGGTTTTTTTTTTTTTTATATTTTCAAACATTTACCAGCACAAAGCATACACACACACACACACAAACACACACAACACTCTTAAGTATACTCAATACGCATAGAACACACACCCTCTCACACACAATCACACGATCCTATATAGCAAGCTGCAACAAAAAGAAAATTAAAGAAAAATGAGCAAAGTAAACATTAAATAAGCCTAAGTGTAAAAGTAATGAGACAAAAGGAATAAAATACTGTTATTTTGTAATGTATAAAAATATTTTTAATAACTGTGAAAGCTAAATAAAATTAAAAACAAAAAAAAACAACGTAACAATTGACGATGAAGCAAACTAAAGTTAATTTAAAACCCCAACAAAAAAACAAAAACCTTTCCAGAAAAAAGCAAAACAAAACAACAAATAAAAGAAAATCTTAAATGAACTTTTCAAAATACTGTTTTAACTTTCGATTGGAAGATGTACTTTTTTTTGTTGACAACATTCTGGGATGATGGCATCATTGAGTGAAGAGCAGAGCAGAAGAGCAATCGTTATATACTTAAATGGCTCTTATACTAGGGATGCAGCATACATTCGATTCCACTGTAAGACCTAGTTTAAGAGCCAAACCTTAGAAATAACAAATTACACCTAGTTTAACAGCAAGTAAGCTTGATTAGGCATCAAAGGTCAGGACAGTGTATTTTATTTAGCTCTAAGCAGCGGCACTGTTCGCCAGAGTGACCTGGGCCCACATCGTCGTCGTTCAACTTTTCGCACCTTTGCTCACCCCGCTGAATTATTACTCTCATAGTGTCGCCATTTATTACTAGACCACAGTACTCTGATTCTTCCCACTACTCAAATATAAACCAATCCCTCACATTATACCAAAAAAAAAAAAAAAAACAGCAACATTTCATTATCTCTACCTATAACTATCAAATACCAATACAAAACAAAAATCGAAATACAAAACAGGATTAAATGGCGGCTATTATACAGGCGCACTGCATCATCGGGCACACAGCACCACACCGCATGATGGTCCCCACAGTACAACAAATCTGGGCAGCATCTCAGCTCTGGCTCCACCGCCGACCAACTCCATAGCCACTGCTGCAGCCGCTGTGGCCGCTGCCGCAGCAGCCGCTGCCGCGCTCCTGCCGTCACCGGTGCCGCCGAACGCTGTGCCGACTGTGCCGCATTTGTCGCCGCAAGTTGGTGGATTGCCGCTCGGAATTGTGAGTAGCCAATCGGTAGGTAAACGTACCTCTGTTGTGTTGTGTTTGTGTGTGCGCTATGTGTGTGTCCTAGTTTCCCAGTGCTGTGGTAGTCGTGTATGTGTGCAGTGGGGCTAGCTAGTATATACATGTGTCCATTAGTCCTTTAGTTAGTTGTTTGACTAGGCTAGGATCTTGCTAACCGAATGTGATTGATTTGCACAGCTCGCCCGCGGCCGACCATTTTTCTAATTCTTTCCCCGTACGTCTTGCTTCCAGCCCCTGAGTGCGCCCGACCCTAATAATCATCTGTCATCGAGCATAAAAACCGAGGTGAAGGCCGAGTCAACGGAGGCGCCGTAGGCAGCTGCCGAGTCGTAGCTGGAGCCGAGCTGGAGTGACAACGGGCAGTGACATTATGGAACCACATTCAAAAATACACACACACACATACTGGACAACCAATTATTCTTTGTACTACGAGTAGCCAGCAAACGTTTCCACGCGCAAACAATGAACCTATCGATACATATGCCGAGCTGTCCTGTGTCTGTGCGGCGATTCCATGCGCAACTGCGCCAGCCTTTGATTTGAGTTCATTTTCCAAGTTTCTATGTTATAATTAAAACTACAATACATATTTGCATTACCAGCCCCAAAAACAAAACAAAAACATCAAAAAAAGGAAACCCACACACAACACGCCTCAAATTTAACTACATATTTAGACTCTAATTTGTAACTATTTAGAATTTTACAGTTACAATTTAAGATTTTTATTTGTATTGCAGCAAATTGTAAGTGAAAGAAATATGTTACTGCATATAAGCAAAAAAGCAAAAACAAAACAAACAAAAATGTTGGAAAATTTTTAATTAAACACAAAAGAGAAACAATTACGGCATACAAAAAAAAAGCAACACACAAGAGAGACGTTTAGTGCTTAAGATACGTTTAAAGTACATAATAAACAAAACAAAAAAACGAACGAAAGCAAACAAGAAGAGTGATTATTAATGCACGGGCCAGGTGGAAGGAGATTTTATAAGCTATGTTCGTCAATTGTTTTGTTTTGTTCAATGAGTCTGGGTTACTCTTGTTCTTGTTCTCTCTTCCTTAGTATTTTTTAAGAAATGGTTCAGTCACTTTTTCACGGGCTTGTTCAGAGATGGTTCGCAAATGGTTCAGTGGGCTTTCAAGGCCAACGATATTCTGCCATATAATTTATACACATTGCCCTTAACTAAACTGCATCATTGGTTCTATCAGCTTTTGTTGGAATTCTGGCTCTATAGAATTTATGGGGGCCACAGTTGGCATAACTACCTGGATTTATAAGCTATTTCACTATAGGAAATTTTTCCAAATATTAGGCACAAACCCCTTTTCCAAAATTTAATTTTTTAGGACTCAACCCTTTTTTCTCCAATGCCTACTTAAATGCCAAATAAAAAAATGTAATTAGTAGATCTCCCAAAGAAGATGAGAGACAGAGAGAGGCTTGGGCCAAAGTCTTTCAGTCGCATTTAAAATATATTTAAAAGAAAAAACGAAAGATATTTTGTGCAAATCTGGCTATGAATTGTCATAAATTAAAACGCAAAAGTGAAGCAATTTTTACATCCTGACTGGCTTATGCAAAATCAATTCTTAGCCATTAAGAAGCACTTGAACCCAGTGTGTCGATCCCGATGGTCATTCACGCTGAAGCGTATTAGAGGTCGTAGGAAACAAGCTGATTCTCAACATCTGAGGGAGATAACTTAGTACAAGAAGCAAGCACAGCTGTTTGTAGAAAGTAAAAAGGACAAGCTGCAGCAGTTCTTAAGATAGTTTCAACAAATCTGGAAAAGCAAAAATGATCTGAAATATAATGTCACTCCGCCGACGACGCCTTAGAATTAATTTGTGCAGTTAGAGTTGACAGTAAGAACAGAAAAGAAATTCCAAAAAAAAAAGAAACGTTGCAGTCGAGTAGCCGAAAAAAACCTGTACAATTGACCGAGGCGTAGTTAAAGTCGGCTTACCGCTCGTAAAACCGTTACTCATGAAAAACATGTTTAACAGTGCTCGGCTCCTTAGTGAACATCCGAAAAGTATCATTTTTAGGGGGGGGGGGGGGGGGGGGGGCCTTCCAATTTTCTCATAACTGAACCGTTCTCCGATTTTTATCATCCGGCAACGATTCTGCTAATTACTAAATCTCTTGTACAAACGTCTATCTTTAAAACTGTGGGAGATATAACGTTTTCCAAATTGCGGGGCGGGAGGGGCGTGGCCAAAATTTGAAACAAACTTGATCAGCGTACAGATAAAAGAAGCATTTGTCCCATACATGTCAACCTTATCTTTTACCATCTCTGAGATCGACGCGTTCATACAGACAGCGGCGGACAGACGGAGGATGGCTAAATCAACTCGGCTGTTGATGCTGATCAAGAATATATATCTTTATAGGGTCGGAATGTTTCCTTCTCCTGTTACATACATTGCACAACTTCATGATCCCTTTACCCATTTCAAGGGTGGGTAAAAAATGCGCCGCAAGGAAACTTGAAGCATTGAAGGAAGCATCTCCGACCACATGATGTATATATATTCTTGATCAGCATGTTGAGCTGAGTCCATCTGTCCTTCTGTCCGTCCACACAATTCTGTCAAGTTTGTTTCAAATCGGGTGACTATAGCATATAGCTGGAATAGGAACGATCGGTCGAAAATGTAATTTTAGTAAGAAAATCTGTTTTGTTTTCAGTGGTAGCGTCTTTATACTTTCCAGTTATGAATATTATCTGTTTGAACACAATTTTGAAGAGTTTGATTAAAATCGGATGAATATAGTGTATAGTTGCCATATAACAAACTGACAGGCATATATCATGCTCCAAGGGTATGTAAACTTCGGTCGAGAAGTTAGCTTCCCTCTATTTTTAAAGGTGTCTTACCATTAAAATGTACATAATTGGTCAAGTACCAAGTTGTAATGGACAGGGAGCCCAATTGCTTAATGTAACATAAGTCCTATTGAAAATTCGAAAATGCCCATATATGTATAATACTTGAAATCAAATATCCGACAGCCCAGTCCAATGTTAACTGTTCGTTAGTTGAAATTTTGATATCGTTGTTAACTTTTCCCACTGCTAGCCCTTTTTGCATTATACATATGGACACGAAGGTAAGCTTTGAAGCCGTGACAGTAAACAAGCTTAATAAGTCATTGATATCGGACGTAAGCTGTATGCGTTTTTCGTTGACTTCAGCTCAGCATTCGGCTCCATCGACCGAAAGGCGCTAATGTATAAATTGAGCAATTTGGGTATATTAACCGAACTTATTAACATACTTGAAAACATGTATGATAGAAATGAAGCAGCCGTTTGGGATGGAGAAGTTTAATTCAACTGGTTTCCCACGGAGTAGAGCGTTGCTAAGCCCACTTTTGTTCGCGATTTACCTTAATTATGTGTTGGATTATCAACCGGAAGAAATTTATATAAATGGATACGAGATAAAGTCTCTATTAATTGCCGATGACATTGTGGTGTTTGCGGAGTCGCCAAAAAAAAAATGCAAAACATGATAAATGCTTTGCAAGACTATTGTAAAACCTGTGGCCTCAAAATAAATACAACAAAGTCAAAGATCCTAGTCTTCAAGAAGCACTGGAGAAGACTTGCTCTTGAAAAGAAATGGTACTTGGAAGAGACCGAACTTGAAGTGGTAAAATCCTATGAATACCTGGGAGTGTGGATCTACCATAATTCGCAATTTAAATACCATTTGCAGGAACAGTTGAAGGACACGAAATTTTCGGTAAATTGCACCTGGAAATCTTTCCTAAGCAGATAAGATGTACCAACGAGCACCAAATACAAACTTTCTGAAACAGCTGTGAGGTCCATTATGTACTACGGCGCACATGTCTGGGGGATTATGTAGCACGATGAGGTCGAACCTGCTTACATAATGCCTGAAAAAGCTCTTCCGACTGCCCAGAAACGCACCAAACAGAATGCTATATTTGAACGCGGGATTGTCACCTCTCCACATATTTAAATCAGACATGCACTTTTCCTTTATGCAGAAGGTTTTTCGCATGCTCGAAAATAGACTGCCTAAAATATTGGCTCGGTTTCTGCTAAGTGAACGTCGTCAGTTCTTTCGGGAATGGGAACTTCTTTCAGCCAATCATTGCGAAAGTCTTAACCTCGAATAAGCCTTAGAGTGGGGTTCATAGGCCACAGAAATTCTAAAAAAGATGGATGCTTCGTATAGATCATCTTTTATGATCGAATCAGAAAGGAGATTCGACCTAGGAGAACGGAATTATTTCAACGAAGTGTTTTCAGTGGTTTATGTCCAGATGAGAAATGCTCAAACGCAACTTTGTCCCAAACATAGTAAGCGCCAACACAGCGTGTGCCCTTTGCAATTGAAACAAGCAGGAAAACACTATCCATTTTATTGGAAGCTGCCCAATCTTGAGGGGATACAAAATTTTACATTTTGGTAAAGCAAGCCCACATCCGCACGAAGTTCACCAGCCACTAAATGGATCAAATTTGTTGATCCTATATAATTTGATAAGTCAGGCAACTGAATATCGGAAACAAATAATAGAAATGGATTTTTATGCAGTTGAACGATCTGGTATCTGGGGAAGACCTGGTAAGCCAGGTGTATTAGGCTGAATTTGGAAGGCAGTGATCAACTGACGGTTTTTACCTGGTCCATTTATACATCTGGTGGTTTAGAATGATGATATCGATGATATCGACTTGGTGAAAGTCCTCAAGGAATACTCATCGGACGTTACTGCACTCCAAGAAATGCGATGAATTGGATATGGGAGCAAGATAATAACGCTACCAAAAGAGAAGAAAAAACAGAAACCACCACCCCCTTGAAAGATATACTACAGCGGGCATGTTTCCAAGCACGAGTTTGGGTGCAACTTTGCAGTGAGTGATAGACTACGCCACTCAGTCATCAGCTTTACACCAGATGACGAGCGGCTTGCCGCGCTCAGACTTAATGCAAAATATTTTAATATTAGTCTTATCTGTGCTCACGCGCCAACAGAAGACAAGGACACCTCGACAAAAGACGAAATCTATGAGCGCCTGGAATAACTTTACGTGCGCTGCCCCGATCACGATATAAAGATCGCGCTAGGCGATTTTAACGCGAAAATCGGAAGAGAAGGAGTTTCCTCCGGTTCTAATAGACTTTGCTGCGGGCCTGAACATGGTCATAAGTAGTACCAGATTTGAACACCTCGACATCCATAAGGCGACCTGGAAGGCCTCTAATCAACGAACACGAAATCAGATTGATCACGTTGTGATCGACGGAAGGCACTCATCGAGTTTACTAGACGTGCGTGCGATTCGAGGAGCCAACATAGACTCGGATCACTGCCTGGTTGCAGCCAAGGTACGCACGCGGCTCAGTGTGGCACATGCCTCACGATCTAGCACACATCGAAAGCTAAACGTCGAGAAGCTGCAATCACAAGGGACCTCTGAAGCCTACAAAGCTAAACTCGCCCAACTGCTCAGGGAAACCTCCCCATCTTCTTCCGATATATGCGAACAGTGGAATCGTATATCACACTCCATGAGTACGGCTGCCAAGGAGATACTCGGGTACTCCGAGTCCCCTCGAAGGCGGTCTTGGTACGATGAGGAGTGCCGACTTGCTACTGCAGAGAAAGACGCAGCCCACAGGAGAACTCTGCAGTCGGGAGCAACGCGGGCTGTTAAGGAGCGATATCGGGAGAAAAAGAAAGAGCAGAAGCGCTTCTTTAGAAGGAAAAAGAGCGAGCAGGAAAGGCGCATGCGCGAGGAAGTCGAGATGTTATTCGGCATGACTGAGACTCGAAAATTTTACCAAAAAATTAAGCAATTAACAGAAGGTTTTAAGACCAGAGTCGCACAATGCAAAGACGAACAAGGGAATCTGGTCACCGATCCGCAAGTGGCGCTTAACAAATGGAGAAGCTACTTCTCCAACCTACTGGGAGGCGATGACGAACATGAAGTAGCGATGCCACCAATCGACAACATAGAGATAGAACCGCCTACCCAACAGGAAGTCTGTTTAGCCATACAAAGGCTAAAGAACAATAAATCACCAGGCGCTGATGAGCTGCCCGCTGAATTGTTCAAGGCTGGAGGAGAAGAATTGGTAAGGTGCATACACCAACTTCTTTGCCGTATATGGGTTGACGAAAGCATGTCCGACGATTGGAATCTAAGTGTCCTATGCCCAATCTTTAAAAAAGATTGCAGTTTGCAGTTTGCGCCAACTACCGCGGGATCAGTGTCCTTCCCATTGCATATAAGGTTCTGTCGCGCATTATTTGTGAACGTCTAAAGCAGCTTATAAACACACTGATTGGACCTTATCAGTGTGGTTTTAGACCTGGTAAATCCACCACAGACCAGATATTCACACTACGACAAATCCTGGGGAAGAACTATGAGAGAGGCATCAACATACACCATCTTTTTGTTGATTATAAATCAGCCTTCGACACGCCGATAAGGTCAAGGTGTTTTGAAGCCTTGTCTACCCTTGGTATACCAGCAAAGTACGTTCGGTTCTGCATGATGACGTTGAGAAGTACACAAAGCTCCGTCAAAATAGGAAAGAACCTTTCCGAACCATTTAATACCAAGAGAGGTTTTAGGCAGGGCGATACCTTATCGTGTGACTTCTTCAATCTACTGATGGAATATATACTGCGCCTGTGCCCACATGCTAACAGAACGGGCGCCTTTATTTATAAAGATCTAATGCTACTCGCATATGCCGATGATATTGACATCATCGGCAAAAATGAACGGGCGTTAAGCAGGGCGTTTTCAGAGATTGTCTGAACTAATGTATGGTAGATGGTATGACCAGGTGCGGGCAGACATTGCCAAGCTTGGTGTGACCAACTGGTGCCAGCTCGCACGAAACAGAAGCGACTGGAGAGCATTACTTGCAGAGGCCCAGACCGTCGAACGGTTGTAATGGCCAACAAAGAAGAAGAAGAAGAATTTATTCATCAAACTTCTTGTTTAGATATAAATTTAGAATCTATGCTAAGTACATAGATGATACTGTCCATTTCATCAATTTAATTAAAGAAGCACACTACTACTACTACTACTACTACATTAAAAGTCTGCATTTTTCATCGTATATCAAAAATGTACAAAGTAAGAAATATTACTGAAGGTATCTCAAGTATACGTACGGCCATTTAAACAAGGGCAACCGCAAAAAGCCTACCTTATACAATGCGTTTTCATGTAAAAAGGTATAGCAACAATATTTTGAGAAAAATGTTATTGTTAATAATATTTTTTTTTTTTTTTTATTTCCTTGATATCTATACACAATTTGTGCCAATATCGCTCCTAGGAGGATAATATATTTACATAATATTTACTAAATATATATTTAGTAAAAATCGTACAGGGTGGTCCATCTAGTGTTTGGAATTTGAACTATTCATAATTTGACTTTAAAAACGTCGAATGTCATTCGAAAAGCGACTAATATTTTGTAAAAACTTTGACTTTTACGAAATGGGTCGCTATTCGCTTGAACAAAGTTGGGAAATATAAAAAACATTTTTGCAAACTGGTAAGTCCTCGACTCAAACATTAAACAAAAAAAACTGAATTTGTGGATCAATTTTTGATCTTTATTTATTCTTGTAATTTCATTTCATTCCCCTCAAAGTAGTCTCCCCCGAATGCATTACACTTGTTCCAACGTTTCTATATAGTATAGTCTTAAATTTCTTCATCGTTTCGGTGTCTATCTCTGATATCGATTCAGAACGGTGGCTACGGAGCGGTCTAGCGAATAGCCTATGGTAGCCCAAATGGTCACTCAAAATGGTTTTTACTGTTCTGTCGGTAGTATCTGTCTAGATGGTACGTGTGTTCATGCGGACTTGGCTCTATCGACTCGTCTGATCAAGAATATAACTACTCTATAAGAGTCGGATATGGGCATTTCCATGACGACGAACGTCTCGTTGTCCCAATCGTACGCATTGAAAAAAAAATAGAGGAAAGCTAACTTCGGCTCGACCGAAGTTTATATACCCTGGGAGCATGATATATTATAAGATATATTCATCCGATTTGATCAAACTCTCCAAAATTGTGTTGAGACAGATAATATTCATAACTGGAACGTACAAAGACCCTACCATTAAAAACAAAAAAGTTTTTCTCACAAAATCTATTTTTTCGACAGATCATTCCTATGGCAGCTATATGCTATAGTCATCCGATTTGGATCAGACTTGACAAAATTGTGTGGTAGCATATCATATTAATCAGTAATGAGTTTGGGAGCGATAGCATTGAAAACAAAAAAGTTTTTCATACTAAAACTTTTTTTCAGACCTATCTTTTGCATGGCAGCTATACTATATAGTTGTCCGATTTTGATAAATCTCGGTGAAATTATTTGAAATCGTAGAAAACTTTTAAATACGAGGGTTGGGAGCGATAACATTGAAAACAAAAAAGTTTTTCTAACTAAAACTACTTTTTCAACCGATCGTTCCTATGGCAGCTATATGCTATAGTCATCCGATCCGGCCGGTTCCGACAAATGTGCAGCGTATTTGTACCAAAAGACTTCGTGCAAAGTTTGGTTACGATAGCTTTAAAACTGAGGGAGGAGATAGCATACAAAACAGGCGGACAGACAGACGGACGAACGGAAGGACGGACGGACGGACGGACAGACAGAAATGGCTATATCAACTCAGCTCGTCATGCTGATCAAGAATATATATACTTTATGTGGTCGGAGATGCTTCCTTCTGTGCGTTACAAACATCCGGACAATTTTAATATACCCTCTCCAAGGGTATAAAAATAGATTGAAGCTAACTTCGGCTCGACCGAAGTTTATATACCCTTGGAGCATGATATATGCCTGCCAGTTTTTTATACGACAGCCCTACGATATATTCATCCGATTTTTATCAAACTCTTCAAAATTGTGTTGAAACAGATAAAATTCATAACTGGAAGGTATAAAGCCGCTACCATTGAAAACAAAAAAGTTTTTCGCACTAGAACTATTTTTTCGAGCGATCGTTTCAATGGCAAGTATATGCTGTAGTCATCCGATTTGGATCAATATTGATCAGAAACGAGTTTGGAAGCGACAGCATTAAAAACAAACGAGAAAGGCAAAGCTAACTTCGTCTGTTCCGAAGTGTTGATACACTTGAAATAGCTTGTCTCAACGGTTAGCGAATTCGAATTCGACCAAACTTCGCAGATCAGCTTAAAACATTACATATTACCCATGACCGTGTTTGAAAGCAGTAATATTGAGAACAAAACAGTTTTTCTTACTAAAACCCATTTTCCGAACGAACATTTGTATGGCAGCTACAAGAAGTAGTCATCCGATCCGGTCGGTTCCGACATATTAGCCGCGTACAGCCAAAAGAAGACTCAGTGCAAATTTCAACTCGATAGCTTCAAAACTGAGGGACCAGTTCGCGTAGAAACAGACAGACGGACAGACGATTTGTATGGGCCGAAAAAAACGTACAAGGCGTATAGCAAAAACGAAATCTACGGTCAATTCTTAGAAAATTTCACCAAGAAGCCATGGGTCTAAACTGAATTCCTAGTCCGCGCAAATTGACTTCAAATATTTATGTTATATATTCCTAAAAAACAAGTTAGAGGGTCGGTGAAGCCCGACTATAACATACTCTGAACCCCCAAAGTTTGTATTTATCTGATAAATTTTAGATAGAATCCACACAAGGTGATAAAGAAGCCATAAAGTGCGTCAAGTGCTGCTCATCAACGTTAAACCGGTGCTACCTATCAACATTTTTTGTTTTTCCTTATAACTCCGCTATCGTTCATCTGATCTTCATAATTTTTTTTGGCAAATCGATAAATAATCATGATTACAAAATATCTCTAGAAGGTACAAACCATCTATCTGCAAAACTGTGGGAGATATTAGGTAATTTCTGAATTGCGGGGGAGGAAGGGGGCGTGGCAACCTGTGACATAAAAATTTATCTGCCTGCATCTACAAGTAGAATTTGTCTCATACAAGTCAAACCTCTATCTCTTACCATGTCAGAGATCTGTACTTTTAGAGGTTTTGTTATAACGAAAACCATCTGACCTTCAAGTTAACGTTTTTCTCATCTGAGAGTACCACATTTGTAAGCTCCTATCTCGAAGACATTCGAAGTTTCGTAATATCCCTTCTGGCTTATTTATTAGATGTCTGTCAATGCGGGCTTAGTCGTCATTTTCTTAAAAATTAACGGTCGCACGAGTTCAGAAGGTTACTTAAATTTATTGGATGAACTCTTTGTACTCTTTATTGGTGAACCAAGAGTCGGACCCGGACACAATCTTTTAGCAAGATAATACTGCCATAAACGTGTCAAGGGCCAGTCGTAAGTGGTTCAATAAACAGAAAATCAAGCTTCTTGAATGGCCATCGCGTTCTTCGGACATGAGTCCAATTTAAAACATGTGTGGTAACCTTGCACGTCGTGTTTATGCTGGCGGACGAATGTTCAACTCAACTGAAGAGCTTCGAAAGGCTGTTACTGAGAAATGGGCCAAAATACCGGATTCAGAGTTTGAATTCATGATAAGCGTCATCCGGTTAGGTATTTTTAAGCTCATAAATAAGCATGGAGGTTAAATTCATTATTTATAGATTTTTTTTATCCTTATTCTGTATCCTTTTGAATTTTTTTTAAGACTGGCTTTAATTAAATTTTGCGGTGATTATTGAACTTTTTTATAAAAAATGCCGCCGAAAACATGCTTTAACTTTAATATAAAACACATGTGTGTGCTTTAACGACCTTTATGATAATCAAACCATCAATAGTACGCTGGCTCTAGATCTCGTTATGTTTGCACATAACTTCAAAGGAGGCTAGGTAGACATACAGCTGTATCATTGGTACCTCTACCAAATCATCAGTGCCCTTTGCCTAATGTACTGGCCCCAACGACTCTTACTCCATGCCGGAGATTACATTACATACATACATTAGGCGAAAGGCACTGAAGTTATGTGCAAACATAACGAGACCTAGAGCCAGCGTACTATTGATGGTTTGGTTATCATAAAGGTCGTTAAACCACACGCATGTGTAAAAAACGGCAGGCACGGCGTCGTTGCTGAAACTAAACAGCCGGTTTGAATGCTACTCTGTACTCAAACTATTGGTTACTGTGTTAGAAGCGGGGAAGAAATCTCTCTCACTAACATTAGCAAAGCCAAGATTGGGGAACACACACAGTCACAAAGGTACTGGCAGCCAGCACAGTTCTTATGCGTGCCGGATTTTTCTGTCAAGTCATTTAGGAATTCCCAAACGATTATGGCAGCTCCGGCATGGAGTAAGAGTCGTTGGGGCCAGTACATTAGGCGAAAGACACTGATGATTTGGTAGAGGTACTAACGCCCGTGGGCGCTATGACACATTTAAAAGTGTCATATCGCCCGCACCGAAAATGTCACAGCGCCCGTGGGCCTTATGACATTTTCAACCTGTGTCATAACGCCCTCAATTTCTTAAAACTTGCAAAGTTTATCAAGAATCAATGAAAGTACCGTTATTAAAAGTGCAGTTTAATGTGTTATCTCGTTTGCAATCGCGCTTTACATGTTTTACATGCGAAATACTACTATACTCCAATTTTTGTTCTGAAACCCCCCCCCTGAAAAAATTGCGTACGCTACTGCTATAAATAGCCGCCCAGCATAATTTCTGTGAGAATAGACTGCTCAATAACGTGTCAAATGCGCCGCAGGCAAAAATTTTTACATAAAATCGCGCGGGGTACGCCTGCGTACGCCACTGATTTATACCACGTATTTAATTATTAGGTCGGGCGTTAATGCTCTTCCTGTCATATTTATGATATCTTATGTGGTCAAATGACCACTACGGCTGACTTGGCAGTGTTTCAAAGGTTGAACATTTATGGGGAAGGTTGGTTCATGTCATATATAAATGACCACCACTGCTGACTTGGCAATGTTTTCGGTCGAACGCACCGGACGAGTAGTTACACGGGTTGGTTTATCCACCAACATTCCAGTTTCACGATCTCATTCGTGAATTGATCCACGAGTTTTTAGTTAGTTTTTTTTTCAAATTTCGAACAGATTGAGTCGAGGACTCACCACTTTGGCAAATGTTTTTAATATTTCCCAACTTTGTTCAAGCGAATAGCGACCCATTTCGTAAATGTCAAAATGTTTACTAAATTTTAGTCGCTTTCCGAATGATATTTGACGTTTTTCAAGTCAAATTATGAATAGTTCAAAAACCACCCTGTATCTGTTTTTAAACTGATCTGCGAAAGTTGGTCAAAATCGCTGACCGTAAAAGCGACGTTTTTCAAGTGTATTAAAACTTCGGCACGAAGTTAGCTTTGCTTTCTCGTTCAGTTAATTGAAGTCGTGGTGATCTTAGATGACTTTTGTATGCAGAACACTAATCTGTTTTGGGAAATGGTTCTTGGGGTATTCGTATGTCCGTTACCGCTTCCGTCGTGGGTAGCGCCGAACCATTCCTTGCAGCAAAATACACACTAAGCATACACTTATTCAGGTGTAGTATTACAGTGAGGCACAACCAACTTTCTTACCTTTTTTGAATACATGTATAATGATTAAAAGATCAGACCATTTTGTTGGCATGAATAAATTTATTTGAGTCTGGTTTTTATACACAAAGGATTTACTTTTACCTGGTGGTATATTATTTTAAATGCTACATAACACCATTTATGAATTAGCCAAACTACGCAGCTAGTAAATATATAGCGAGTCGGGATACATTCATAATTTTGTTGTATTTGTTAAACAGCTTTTACGTTTACAACGTACAGATATTGTTGTTAAAGTACATATAGGTTGGTATGTTTCGGTTTTGCTTTGTAAAATTCCTCTTGGGTTTTGTTTAGAACTAATAATATGTAAAATGTAACACACGGCCATGGGAAGGTCCATCACGTTTGCATTCAATTATGAACAGTACTATCTAAAATTTCGGAGTTTCGACTACGGAATAAACAACAACTACATGTAGAAAGTGGTAGATAAAGTATGGTAGCTGCTGTAGGCGGGCACGGGCAGCGACACACTTGGAGATGTGTGTGTGTGTGGAATAGTGAATTTTATATGGGATGCTTGAGCTGTAGATAAGCGCGACACTTGTGCCGCGCCTGCTGGGAAACCATTCAACATACACAGATAAAAATGCAGCCTAATCTTGATTCTATACAGTTGTGGTTAGTTTGCTTAAACAATAAGGTGGACAACAATAGGGTGAGGAAAACCCCAGAATATAGTTAGGAGTTGTACGAGTACAGAGGTGAAATGCATCTAAGTGTGTAATTTTTATCAGCAGCGCTGTCTTGGTTGGGTTTTTAAAACCAGGAATATGTGTAAAGGTCTGTTCTTGTATATATGTACATCAATAGTCAATGTTGTGTATAAATGATTTCTATCAAAAACATCATTGTAAACTCAATTCGGATTCCGCCGACATCCGTTCAGTTCCGCAGGAATTGGCAGAAGTGGATCGAGTAGGAAAACTTAAGATAACAAACTAAAAGAAGCGCGTCAGGCGCGGTCGCATGAATCGGAATACGCCATAGCAGCCCAGACCAATCAGTCCATACTTCAGCGTGTATTTGCAAACACGCTGACCAAGACTGGCCGGCGGAATCTCGAGAATGGATGGTATCTTCTCTGGGTTTACATGACCCCACATATTCGCAATACCGTTGGCATGACCAATACCCACGACACCCACAACGCGCACGGGTCGCACTTGATGAGCCCCGGGTGCGGCCTGCGGCAAAGAGGCCAGCTGCAGGGAGTGACACAGAAATAGGTCACGCTCGCGTACAAAAACGTCGGAAAATGCGGGAAACTCGCCGGCCATTTCTTGCATTAGCTTCTCCAGTAAATCACGCTGCTTGCACTCTTCCACCTCCTCGATGCTGATGCTATCTGTGAATGTCAAGCGCCACACTAGCTTCATGGTTTGCCACAAGGACAGCGCTCGCAGAGCGCGGTATAATGTGATGCGTATAGGGCGGTCGCCCAGATGCAAAATGCAACCAGGCAGTTTGGAAACCTCCTCGAAAGCGCGACGAAACTCTCCGCCCGGAGCCATACCCAAATCCTTGGCAATTTGGGCGCTCATTTGAAGCAGCAGAATGAAGAAGATTCCATTGATGTAGCCGTGGGTTTGTAGAATGCCGCGTATCTGAGGAATTTGAGAGCTCAGTTAGGGTATAAACTAGAAGCTGGGCCTTTACCTTGGGTATGTTAATGTTTTTGGCTTCCTCCAGCAGGGTCTTCTCATCGAGCTTTAATATGTGTATGCGAGAGGGACATAGTTCAACCATGACCACATCTGGACGGACATTACGTATGACCTGATATAAGAGAAAGAGTTGGCACCATTACAGGAAACATTTATTTATCGCTTTACTCACATAAGAGACGTCATCCTGTGACTCCTCACTGAAGTGTGCCGTGCCCACGAGATAGACCTTGCTGCCAAAGGGCGTGTTCAACAGCGTTACCGTCGACGGTAAATTTTCTTCGAATTCCTCAAGTGTATCGTAGATCTTTATGTCGCGTTTAGTTTGCGGCTGATCAAGAGCGGCCACAACTTGCAGGCGCTTGTCATCACTCCCACCATCGGCTGCAGCAGATGCCTCGGCTATGGAGATGTCTAGCTTTTGCTTGCTCGATTGCAACAGCGACTCTGCCTTGCGGCGTCGCTTATCCGGTACAGTGTCCGCCTCATTGGTAGTGACTGCTTTGATGGGCGATTTTTTCAATATGCTTTTCACTTTTTCGCCCTCGACCAGGACAACCTCTTTTTCAAGATCCTCCTCCTTAATCGAATTATCGTTTATTTCTATAATTGACAAATTGGGATTATCTGTCTTGAATATTGTCTTGTTGGCCAGCTGCGATTTGGGATCGACCTCTTCCTGCGAGGTATTGGTATCGGTGCTTTCGGACTGGATGAGCAACATGCTCGCATTTAGAGCTGGCGTTGGATTTGGGAAGGATTTGCCTCCATTGGGAGTGCCCAAGTCAGAGTTGGTCAGTAAGTGGGATGGTTTCAGATGCGTCGAACTGTGGCTCAAATCGCTAATGAGGCTCTCTGTGGATAAATAAGAAGAAAATATTTACTTAATTAAAAAATAAGAAAGTTTGTATAAATCACATCAATTTAAGTTAGAAGCCACACAAAGTGGCAAAAAAACCATATTGTGTGAAGTGCTCAACCATCGCCGTTGCGCCAGTGATACCCATCATAATTGTTTTTCTTTATAACTCGACTTTCGTTCATACGATCTTAATCATTTTTCGGCAAATCAATCAAAAATACTGATTACTAAATATGCAGCATTATATTGAGAGCAATCATATTCAATTATTTACAAAAGTTTTGTTTTTATATGCTTTAATATTAGAAGAACGCTACATTTAGCACGCGACGTCTTAAAAACTAAAGGAAATGGACATATCTTCGGTATTCAGAATTTATAGTAAAGAATCAGAAAAGCTGTACTTACATTTTTGTATTTATTTTGATTTTTGTTTTCAATGTTTTGTTGAGAAAAATTATTTAAAAATTTTTTTCGGTGGACCTTCAGTGGAAATGCCCATAGTGCCCTTTAACCACCAAACCCCCAAAACTTTTGGCAACTTCTGTTTGCTTTGCTTTTCTATCTATTGTTAATCTATTTATACACTGAAAAAGCTTGATCCAACCGTTAGCGACTTTGAACATCAGCTTAAAAACATTCAATTACCCGCGTGTTGAGCGGTAATATTGAGAAAAAAATTTTTCTCACTAAAACCCATTTTCCGACCACAAAATGTCATCCGATCCGGTTCCGACGGTCGGTCGCTTACACAGAAATACGTTAAACAATTTTGCAACACTAACGAGATAGGCAAAGCTAACTTCGTCTGTACCGAAAGTTTTGATACATGAAAAAGCTGCTCAACGGTTAGCGACTCGACCAAACCGCAGATCAGCTAAAAACAACATTACCCAGACGTGTTTTACCAAAACATCGACGAAATTTGTATGGCAGCTACAAATCATCGGTCGGTTTTGACATATTAGCAGCGTGCAGTAAAAAGAACATTGTCAAAGTTTCAGTCGATAGCTACAAAACTGGGACAGTGTACAGAAGACGGAGAGAGGAGGAAGAGGAAAAGTAAGATAGCCGTATTGTGTTATTATTTATGTGGTCGGAGTATTCCTTAGCGTGCAAACTCTGGGCAAAATATATACACTTTTCAAGTGTATAAAAACTATAAACATTTTTAACAATCAAATCAAAGTCCCCCTGTACATATCAATCAACATAATTAGCAACAAACAAACATCGGTGCACTCGCGCACATACAAACAGTTGGAAGTTGATCAGGCTGGCCTATGTAAAGTGCGTGAACATATACGTATATGGGCATTTCCATTCTGTCGAACGTGACAGTCTATAAACGTGACAAATAAAACGAATTTTTTAGTTCGTTTTTAACTTTACAACACAACTCTTAGCAAGCATTTTAATTTAGTAAAACAACAGCCTGGAAGGCCTCCGTTGCTCTGGCTATAAAACCCTTTGTAACTTAGAATTAATTTTTAAGATTCAATTATAAAATAAATAAAAATAAATAATAATTTAGTGTGAAGGCAGAACTTGAAGCTATTCGAATGTGACAAAAACAGAAGTGATTTTCGGGAGCAGCTATATAAAGACAAAGTTTACCGAGTCCTAACACAATAACTAGGCCCAAATAGTTGTAATATTTTATGAATGATTAGTTCTTTGAGATATGAATTATTTGAATTAAAAATCTTGAGTACTTTTTTTTTAAAAAAATATTTATCTCTGTCGATACGTGACTTTTTACCAGTATGAATCAAGTGGTAAAATGTTTAACTAGAGATGAAATTGAAAACACTAATGGAAGGTTTACAGCTAGAGATACACAACATCCTACTAATAAAGGGTGATTTTTTAGCTATTATCTTTTTGGCAACACTGGTTTAAACAGCTCACGCACGTTTCGTGTTTTGTTTCACTGTCAAACATCTTCAGTTTGGTCTATAATTTAACCATGAATCGTCTTACTGAATTTTATTATCAAAATGAGTGCTCTGTTAAGAAAGTTCATCGCGCGCTTCTTCCATTTTATGGTCAGTTTAATCGACCCAATGAAGAGGCCATTCGGGCTATTTTGACTAAATTTCGCACCAAATTTACATTGTTGGACATTAAACCACCAACATGCTTACGTAGCAGTTAGTGTACCGATGCGTTTCTCTTCGCTATGCTTTCCCAGTTTTCGTTGACATTGCGGACCATAACTGCAGCCAAGAGCCGAAAATTTAGATTTTTTGTTCTCTTTTGTGCTGATCATTTTCGGTGTTCGAGTAAGGGACAATTGGGGGGTTGAATTTTGAAGATTTAGTCCTATTAAAAAATCCAAATGACGGGAGTTGGATTCTGTTTCGGCAAATTCAGGTGTAAAATAAATTCTTCAAGTCTGAAGGAATCTCGTCGTTTGATGAATTTTATTTGGAAGTGCGTATGCCGATTTTGATTCAGCCCAAACATGCCTTGTGAAGCTGAACCTGTTGGAGTTAGCCGGCGATTGTTCGGCAAAGGTTCTCCTATACCAGGCCAAATCCAAACTGACTCGAGCTCTAAATAGTTTGCGTGCGACCTTCATGGTGAATTTAACTGCGCTTCCTAAAGTGTCTGAGGCCACAGTTATATACGTGACCCGCAGCAGTAGGCTGCCTGAATTGCAACTTCCCAAATTCTCTGATGCGTTTTTGAGATGCCGCATGATAGAATCTGGAGAATGCTATGGTAAACCAAATACCTAGCAATCAGGTGGGAAAACCAGCTACTGACAAAATTATTCGTAGTACATTCATCATCTAACATAACTTCATCCTCTGCCCACGATTCCTAGCCTTGACCCCCTCTCTCTCTTGCTCTGTGAGCTGTTTAGTCTTGACTTGCTCTGTGTGTTGTTCTGTGGAGCTGTAATTTGATATATGTTAAGTATCTAGTTCAATAATTAGTTCAGTGAACTGTTCAGTGTGAACTGACTGTTCACTAATTTCACTGTTTGTGGTCAATTTATGGCAACTCTGTATTAAGCAAACTTCGAATTAAATAATAAACCGGCGAAATGTAGATATTGCAGCATTACTTTAACTTCCAAATCACAAAGCAATCTGATTTAGGATCTGAAATGCGAACTCAGCAAACAACCTTGACGAAAATGTCGAGCAATTCGGACTTATAAGCCAACAAAGGACTACAAGCTTTGTGTATAAGTGAGGGCTTGTCGGAGCCAGCAAACCGTCAATTGGCTCAAATGATCGCTAAAGGACAACACGCCTTGAGGATTGTGTGCCCACGATGTAAGTTGCTAACTGGAAAATCAATTTCAAGAACACTGTTGCCAAAAATTCGCGACGAGTAGATGGCTAATATGACGAACAACCAAGCTTGGCAACTGCATGATGATTGGAAGCCAAACAGCAATACACCCACATACAGTTACGAAAAAAATAATAGCACCACTAAAACACTTTTTGTTCTTCATAAAAAATAATGTACTGTTGCAATTTTTTTTCAATTTTGACTTTTTCTATATTGTTTAGTGTTGCCCATAAGCAAAAAGAGTGTTATCGTTCTTCAAATTTCTGTCTATATAATTTTTTTTGAATTTTAAGAAAAAAGCCCCCAAAAATGCCGAAAAAAAATAGCACCATTAGCCTTTTTAGTGAACGCCGTATATTTTGAATTGCCTTTGTAGAAAGCTATCATAAAAGCTTTGAACTGCGGAGAATCGCGATCTTATCAAAAAATAGATTTTGGACGAAAAAACTTGCAGAGAAGTTGGTCAATTGGTAGGATGCATTAATAAAATGATTAAAATAGCCTTAAACTATGAAGAAAAGATTTAATCACGCGGACGAAAACGATCTATGAAACCTCTTCAAGTCAAAAAAAACTGATTCGTCAGAGCAAGAAGCATCCCTTCAAGCCTGCTGCCCAGCTTAAAAAAGAGCTTAAAATAAATGCGATGGACCAATCAGTTCGCACATATTTTATGCAACATAACACAAAAGCCTGCAGCCCGAGAAAGGTGCCACTTTTAAACGTGGCACACTTTACTAAGCGCAAGAAGTTTGCCAGGGATCATGCAAATTGGACGTCCTAACAATGGAGGAATATTCTATGGTCAGATGAGTCCAAAGTGGTTATGTTTGGTGGAAAGGGATCTCGGGGAACACACAGGGATCACAGGCAACACAGAATACAAGCCCCAGTACACCACAAAAACCATTAAGCATGGAGGGTGTAGTATAATGGTATGGGCCTGCTTCCTCCCAACATATTGGAGAAACCCTAGGATCCAACATAGTGTACGTAAATAAGAGACAGTAATGCTACCCTTTGCAGAATACAAAATGCCGCTCGTATGGGTCTATCAACAGGACAATGACCCACAACACACTAGCAAGAAAGCAAAGGAATGGTTCAGGGTGGCCTGCTCAGTCGCCTGACCTGAATCGCATCGAAAATCTGTGGTCCGACGTCAAGAAAGCAGTTGCTGCTTCCAAGCCAACCACTATCGGATCACTTTGGGAATAAATTATAGAGTCCTGGTAATAAATATAGATTTAGTATAAATAGTTCAAAATTGTTAACTAAAGAATTCCTTAATAATTGGTCATTTTTCAAATTTTCAATCCTTTTTCGAAAAGTGGTGCTATTATTTTTTTTCGCCTAACTTTATCAATTTCAATAAAGTTCCTTAAATAACTTAAAAACGTTAAAAAAGAAGATTTTTTTAGTCCCCTGTTTGTAAGAGTCTTATCTTTCTAAAAATGTGCTCATAGTTTCCTTAATGTTAAAAATGTGAGTTGGCAACTATTTAAATTTTCTTGTGGCACAGCTGTCATCTTTATCATCTGTTTTCTCTCTCGCTGAGAACACAAGAACAACTGAACAAGAACCAGTGAACAGTGAGCGATTTGAGTAAGTTGACTCACTTAGAAAAAGAAGAACGAGAAGGCCAAGCGAAGTTTTTATACCCTTGCAAATGTTTTGAAATATCAGAGTTTAGGAACTCTAGCATAAAATCAACGATTTTTTTTAACTAAAACACATTTTCGGGACGATGGTTTCTATGGCAGCTACAAGATATAGTCATCCGATTTTGACCAAAATTTGCAAATCAATGTGAAAGCATGTAATATTAATAATCGCTGAGTTTGAAGATTAACTTTAAAAACAAAAAAAGTTTTTTCATTAAGACCAATTTTACCGATAGTTTCTATGGCAGCTGTATGCTATAGTCATCTGAACCGGTTCCTACATATTGCGTACAATCAAAAGAACACTCTATGCAAAATTTCAGCTTGATAGCTTTAAAACTGAGAGACTCGTTTGCGTAGAAACAGACTGACGAACAGACGGACGGACAAAGCTCAATCGACTCAGAGAAAGGAGGTCTGGCCGACTCCCAGTATAGAGTACCCGATAGGGGAAAACAACGGCCCCAGAATGGGAATGTCACATTTATAGCCACCATTGACATTGCTTAAGTACAGCGAAGTGGAGAATTGTAAAGAACTACGTTTAAAGAAATGAAAATCGAAGCATTTTGAAGTGGAGCTTTTAAATTACTGTTAGAGCTGTGGATTACACGCCCTTTAACAGTGAAGCTGTGTAACGTCCGAAATAAAATAATTATCCCTAATCGAGTAAACCTACCTAGCACACAATCCTTGGGATAGAACCGATGAAGGTAATTTGTATAAAATATTTAGGCAATACAAATTTAGCGATGTCTTTAAATTTAAACATTTTAATTTTGGAGAACGAAGAGAGGTATAAGGATAGTCGCGAGAAACAGACATAAAAAATAGGAGAAAAGTGCAAGTCGAAGAACGACCAGTTAGAATTAAATTGCTTTCGTTATACTTTTTGCAAACCACTGGAACAACCGAGAATGTCACTAGATATACAAGAGAGAAATCAGAAATCCAAGCAAAACAGTCGGAAATGAGAGAGGCTGACTTTTAGGTTTCACTCTTCGTTTCCGTTTGCACAGCTAAAATCTGGACACATTAAACAAATAAATTCTTTATAAATCAATTAAAGACGAATGCAAATTAAATTTCACTAACAATTTCTAAATTGATCACAGAACTAAGAAAAATGCACTTTTTCACATAATTTGGCAATTACTTTACATTCGACCGATTAACAAACGAAAATCAAATTTCAGTGATAACAAGCTGGTAAGCCAATTTTTCTTGACAAGTTTACAGAAATATTAACAAAATATATAAATTTGTAACATTCAGTTCTCCTGCTCGTACAAGCACTTTAGTTCCTTTAAAAAATCCTCGCTGTGGCCTCCGTTATTTTCCAGATGTTTCCTCAGTAGTTCGAAGCACTTGCGCTTCATGAACGCTGTATTTAATTCCTGGGCTTGCTCTCGCTTTGTCAATTCATCTTCGTATTTCTGGACTAGCCTCTCTCTGAGCGTAGTCAGTTTCTTCATCACGAGGGAAGTCATGGCTGGCTTTTTCTTTTCGTAAAACTTAGCACAAAGATTCGGCACTATTTTGGTTAGCTGCAGGTCCAATTCCCTGAAATGGTCCTTAAGCTTCTGGTCGTCGCTAAAAACAGCAAAAATTTGCGATAGAAAGCGCTGGGGGAACGCATCTGTTGATTGTGCTTTAAGCGTTTGTTCAGCAGCAGCCATAAGATTGGCTTTAATACTCTGATTGAAGCGTAACTTTTGCAATTTTTGTTGGTTCAGTTTTTCCAGTTGTTGCTCGGCGTGATCCGTTTCTATTTGGAGAGCAGCCATACGCAGCTTCAGAGTGTCGATTTGCAGCTTTAAATTTTTCTGCTGATTTTGGAGACCGCGATGGCGGTGCAAGGCCGGTGATTCGTTGCATTCAGGTTGGGCCTCCTTAAGTGGCCTGGACTCTAGTAACAGATCCTCTAGGTCACACTTAAGCTTGGTAGGATCATTGAATGGTGCACTCAACTGGCTGCTTGTAATAAGCTGATACTGCATCAGTTGAAGAAGACGATGACGAGTGTACTTCTCCGGTTTGCCGGTGCTGTGAAAGACATCCAGCCACTGCATGCAAAGCGAAAAATCCTTTGCATTGAGCTCGAGCTGCGCCACAGTTCGGATCAATTCTATCTGTTCATGGTATTTGAGGTCCAGTTGATCCTCGGTCAACAGATACTGTGTATTCTCGTTTGAACGGTGACACATAGTTACAATATTGTCACAAAATCTTTTTAAAATAATAACAAAAAGATTTCTCACGGCCCACCTAGTGAGCTCGACTTACCATTGCAAGATTTGTATGTTCCAGAGGACAGCTGATGGTCCAGCGCACTGTCATACAGCGTGGCATCATCGATAAATGTGCTGCTTTTCTCCTCGGGCGTGGACTCAAACGAACTGGAGGCTGAATCCATGGTGCGGAAGAGCGTGCGTCTATTGTGTGTTCAGTTGGCTTGGAAGAATCGGTTACGAGTTGAAATTCGGTTTCAAATTGTTCAGTGACTGCGTCCGGGTTGGCATCTGTTGTGTTGTCTATGTGTTTGTGTTGTCTTCGGGTAAATAACTGTGTGGTGCGAAAGTTAAAGAGCGATTAGCAGAGACATAGATAATATTTCACGATTGGAGGCTTTCGCGTCTCTTTAACTGCGAATTTAAATGCTTCACTTTGCCTACGTGTACAGTGCCCGTGGTGGGGAATTCGAATTAATTGTGTGTGTTGATTGAAACTTCCAGGCCAATGTATCTACATATGTACACATACTCGAAGATTCACAATTCAACCGTTCAGCTACTCACCTGAAAATTTGCATTAGGCGTGGGTAGAATACTCTTGTTGTTGCTGCAGCACTTCCAGACTGGGCGTCCGACCTACATCAACAAACTCTAATAATTGACTCAATAATGCTGCTGCTACAATTTGCCTTCGTTTTGAAATTATTGTTTGGTTGAGTGCATATAATTAGAAACCCAAAAAACTAAAATGAAATTGTGACCTGTGGCAAATTATCGTTTTGTTCTGCTCAGCGTCGACTAGTGTTGCCCTGTTATGAAAATTAATAAAATGAAAAAACGAGAGGCACGTTCAAGCTGCATGACAGACAGACGTCATACAGAGGTGTGAAGGAACGAGGCGACTACTTTGTTAGAGTAGGTTTACATTCGGGCACAGAGTGTCACATTTCAGTGTCACAGCGCAATGTGAACGGCGAATGCCTTGTCACAGAAATCGTTAGTCACAGGAATGAGTACTTTTTAATGTCACAGTGTTTCTGTGACAAAGGGAGGCACATTTGTGACAACAATTAACAGTTGATTCCAATGAGTTAGCTCAAAACTAGCTCATTTGAACCATTTTTCCTGTGACAAGCACATCGATCAAGATCCTTTTTAAGTCACACTGTGACCACCTTGTTTTGTTATTTTGCGACAAGAAATGATTGCGCAATGGACTAAAGGGCTAGCGGCCTGCTATGGCGCTGTGGGTGCTGGACGAAGATGATGATGAACCCAAGCCAAAGCGCTCTTGCTGGGTCGACAAAATTAATTTGACTCGAAGAGAAGAATGCATGTTTGCCAAGTTGAATGGACAGTTGCTAAGGTATTCCGCACAAATTAAAATAATTATGTGCGCATGGATGCAGCCACTTTCGATCAGCTCGTATGTTGGGTTACGCCACTGAACAGACAGCAGACAACGAATTTTCGTGAACCCATTTTTCCTGGCTAAAGACTAGCTCTTTGGCTTCAGGATCCAGCATGACATCCCTCTCATACGAGTTTAGAATGTCAATGCAATTTATAAAGTATTGAAACACGAGCACTTAAAGGTAAATTATTATGTTTTTGATTTGATATATATAGAGATTATACATATGGGGCATTCCATACAAAAAAACTGTTTTCTGGCATAATGTCTCCGAATTGGATGATAATTGGCCCAAAGGGAGCTTATTATGAGAGAAGCTTAACCCCAAATTTTGAGCTCTTTTGGAGCTCTTTTGCGGATGTTTTACGCTTAAAAGTGAAATATTTCTGAATATTTAAAATTTTAAATAACTCGAAAACTTATTCTAGCAAAAAAGACGCATGCTTTAAAAATTCTCAAAAAAATATATGTAAGAGCTTGCTTGAAAATTAAGCAAGTTAAAGCCATTTTTGTCATGTAATCTCAAAGGTTATTAAAGGTTTATTGACAAGCAAGCTTACAACATCCAGATCAACCCAAATATTTTTTGCAGAGGACATTGAAGCACTCTGGGAAAATGATTTTATAAAAGGATCGGAAGAAACTAGGAGTGCGTTAATTACATTTTCCATTGTATTTTTTCTTGTGGTCTTTCTAGTTTGGTGCCCGCGGATATTTCGATAATTCTTGTTTCTGGCTTCAAGATCTTCCTCCGACATCATTCCAATTGGAAGAGAAAAATGGCTAATGATATCTGAACCATAAATCAAAATTTTGTTAACAGATGAAGGCGTGTAGACTCACGGGTATAAATCTACAAAATGTTTACCAGTTTCCATAGCGCAAGTCCTAAATGCTTCCGTATTTACTTACCCACAAGCCATCACACGTAAAATTACGCTGAATTACCCTGTTTCAAACGGTTGCAGACTCAAGAGAGCGCCAGAGTTAAGCATAAACGGCAGGGTTTCCCAAGCAGAGAGCGCGGAAACGTGACTGTGTCTCTCTCTAACATACAATGAAGATTGACTTCGGCAAGCATTCGGTAAGAATTGTCAAGTAAGTTCGTGCCCCCGGGTTATCGTTGGGGAACTTTGATAAACAGAGAGCGAGTCAGCGTGAGAAAGATCGAGAGAAGGCATGATACCACTAAAGAAGGTATGGGTATGGGTAATTCAAGCTTACAGCCTTTGTACAAGGTTTAAATATGGTTAATCAAAAGGAGAAAATATACAGGCCTGTTCTCAATTCCACTTCGGTTTTCATATAATCGTTTGTAGTTTGAACTCTAAGTTAATAAGACGGTTACTAGATCCGCATCAGAGAACGGCTTCATTCGATTGCAAATCGCTCACACATTAATCAATACACGAATAAACTGGCTTTGCGATCAATGCATCGAGCTTGCATACTCATCATGCTCGCCCTTGAGTTTAATTCAACTCAATTGTTAGCACTCTGAGTATAATCAAGCTCGCTTCATTCCACTCAGCTCGGGTGATTAAATCGCTTAGCTCAATGATGATTATTCTGAGCGAACGAAAATCATCTCGTACGAATAAACTCGTGCAATGACACATATGCTAAATACGCATATGTATGTGACCATTGCGTCACCGGTGTTTTGTTGTTGTCGTGCTCTGACCTGCAACAACAACATCATATGTGTCTCTCCTCTCTCTCTCTATGTCTCTCGCATGGCGTTGGCCTGAGTTTTGTTCGATCGAACACACAAGTGTCGCGTCAAAAAATTCTAGTTCAACCGTTCGATGCGATTGCGGTATGAGTTGAGTGTGTTAGAATGAAAATTTTTGTTCGATGAATAAGTATGAACAAAAACGTTGGATCAAAAAGCTCTGGCTCAACCGCTCGATACGATTGCGGTTTGAGTTGAGTTGAGTTTAGAGTTTTGTGAGATGAATAAATGTGAGTAAGAATTTTTGTGCATGACGCAATCAAGAAAAAAGTGATTTTTGCAGTTCTCTGATCCGCATTCACGTCTTAAGCCGCTTATAAACACACTGATTGGACCTTATCAGTGTGGCTTTAGACCTGGTAAATCCACCACAGACCGATATTCACGTTACGACAAATCCTGGAGAAGACCTATGAGAGAGGCATCAACACACACCATCTATTTGTTGATTATAAATCAGCCTTCGACACGCCGATAAGGTCAAGGTTTTTTGAAGCCCTGTCTACCCTTGGTATACCAGCAAAGTACGTCCGTCTTTGCATGATGACGTTGAGAAGTACACAAAGCTCCGTCAAAATAGGAAAGAACCTTTCCGAACCATTTGATACCAAGAGAGGTTTTAGGCAGGGCGATACCCTATCGTGCGACTTCTTCAATCTACTGATGGAATATATACTGCGCCGGTGCCCACATGCCAACAGAACGGGCGCCTTTATTTATAAAGATCTAATGCTACTGCATATGCCGATGATATCGACATCATCGGCAAAAAACGAACGGGCGGTAAGCAGGGCGTTTTCAGAGATTGAGAGGCAGTCAGAACTGATGGGTTTAGCGGTAAATGAGGACAAGACGAAATACCTTGTATCCGCGGACAAAAAGTCCTTGCGTCTTGGACAATTTGTTACAATGGGAGAATACAACTTTAAAGTTGTTGAGGATTTTGTTTACCTCGGAACGACGATAACCAGCGACAACAACATCAGTCTGGAAATCCGACGAAGGATCACTCTTGCAAACCGATGCTTCTACGGGTCTAGCTCAAGAGCAGAGACCTCAAGCGAAGAACAAAATTAGCCCTATACAAGTCGCTAATCATCCCAGTCCTGCAATACGGCGCAGAAGCATGGACAATGACAGCAGCGGATGAAGCGGCGATTGGCGTGTTTGAACGAAAGATTCTTCGGAGGATTTATGGACCTTTAAAAGTTGGCGATGTTTTCCGCATTCGAAATAATGACGAACTGTATGAGCTCTATGGGGACACCTGTCTGGTCAAGCGCATAAAGCAACAGCGGCTGCGCTGGTTAGACATGTCACCAGGATGGACGAAGAAGCTCCAGTAAGGAAAGCTTATTATTCGAAGGCGGCTGACTACGGGGAAGAGGCAGGCGGGGAGACCCCGACTAAGATGGGATGACCAGGTTAGGGCAGACCTTGCTGTCGGTTTGACCAATTGGTCCCAGCTCGCACGGAGCAGAAGCGACTGGCGGACATTGTTGGCAGCGGCCGAGACCGTCGAACGGTTGTGATGCATGCAATTAAGAAGAGAAGAAGAAGAAGAAGTGGAATTAAGAACACCTGATAATAATAACACAGTGTTACAGCGAAAAAATACTTTTGAAATGACCTACCACACGCTGTAGAGCAGGTCGAGTATAGCATTTCCTCATACTTGGTTTTCTCCTAACACCCACAAAATCTGAAGTTATGGTCCAAAAACCGCTTTTTTGCTTTTGTACCTCACTTAAATAGATATAACTCGCGAATGGACCGTCCGATTGTTCATATCCTTATCAATTCCGGTAGCGACGAGAGGAATCTATATATGGCAGCGAAGAGGCACCGAGCAAACGTGTTATCTAGATTTCTCTCATCTGGGCTGAAATGGCCGATGAAAGGCAAGCATTTTCAGACAGAGGGCATGCACCGCGGCTTTCAAGGCTATTCCGAAGAATGCTGGCAGCGCTGCATCGACGCAGAAGGAGCAATATTTTGAAAGTTTTTAAAGAATTGTACGATTGGCTCAATAAATTTTTTTAAATCTACTCAGTACTATTACTTTCCGGACAAACCCTGTATATATTTGATAGGGTCGGAAATGATTCTTTCTCCCTGTAACATGCTTTTCCACAAGCGAAATATACTCTATGTACCTTCGGTACAAAGTATAAAAACAGTTTTCGATTGTCTCATTTACTTTGGAATTTTCGGATATAAATTTAATTCCGCTCAATTGGTCGTTGCGCTGTTCGTTGAGCACAGTAAAAGTTAATAAAAAAATAAAAATGAAACGCATTTTTATTTTGAAAACAGGCTTAACTTATGTATAAGTCTTTCTAAGATTTGACGATAAGGTTGCTTTTGGGCAATTTTTCGTTTTTAAGATAGTTGCAAAAAACAAGGTCATTCGCACAGCATCAACACAGAAGTATTTTCCGCGGGAAACAATTGAAACAACTCAGCGAATTCGCAGGCGATATTTTAATGTGAATAATTTTTAAATATTGTTCATGGATGGTTCAAAAAATGGTTTTGCCTTTACCAAAAAATAATTTATAGCTCAGCGAGAATTTAATTTTTTTTTCATCATTATATTTATGTGGTTTCTGTTAAAATACAAAGCAAAAACTTAAAGTTAATTGCAATCACATAATTTCTTATGGATTCTTGTGCATTTCTTTGTGACCTTTTATACCCTTAGAAGGAAATGTGCCATATTAATGACCAAATGAGAAAAATTGCACTAGCTCGACCTTGCAACCAAATATTTTGAAATGGGGATTTTTGTGGGTTCTAAGTTACTAATATGGTTTGGGTTTAAGATATTGATCAAGGGTTTTCTAAATGTAAAGAAATTGAGAGTATTATTTTGTTTGTTTATTGTATATTAAAATTGGCGGAAAAAAGTGTCGAACTGAGGCTCAGTCAATACCATCACCCAAAAACCTCAAACCTAACATTTTCAAATTGCATTGGTGAATTTGGGTTCGAACCCGCGAACTGAAGCTTCGCTAAAAATGTTAAGGCTTGCAGCCTTGGGTAATATTGGAAGGATTAGTGTGATTGTTGCGCAATGGTTTTGCTTGTGTTCATGTTTATGTGTTTATATATAAAGCCCACAGCACAAAGGTTTATTGGCATATATTTGCATTTTTTATGTTGCTTTAAAACAATAAGCAGAACCTGAGCACAGTAAATTGTAGCTTTGGCCAACAATAATAAGAGAACGACAGCGATAATCAGATAGTCGTAATCAGATAGCTACCAAGAATTGGGACTACGTTTGGCTTATGGCAACACGTCGCGTCTCCGCCATACCTCAAATCTCAAAACATCATCTGACTTCCACTCATTCTCAAAACGTTCGTAACTGTATACGGTTGTGCTTTGCGTGCGCATCGCAAGTCCTTAAACCTTTTTAAGTGAAGAATTTTTATGCATGTTCAAAACTGCATTTACATATACGTATGGAACAAAGATCTTCGTTGTGTGAAACGATGTCCAAAGAAACTTCGGTATTGGTGTTTTTTGTAAATGGGAAAAAGGTAAAGTGTTTTAATTTGAAATATAATTTTTTCAGGGCCTAGGTCAGAAACCTAACCCTTATCAGAAATTGATTTTTACATAACCGTAACAAATATAACTCGGAATTATCATAACTGAAACATATACTATACTTGCTGTTTACTGAATGAATTTAATGTTTAATTTGTCTATTTGACTAAAACGTTTCTTTCTACATAATGACAGAAAATGAAATGAAATAGGCGTTTAAACACACATTTTTGGCCCAAATTTGTGATTTTTTGTACTAATTTTTAATTTTTGAGGAACCTATTTATAGAAAAGTAAAATTTTTTTTATAAAAACCCTGCCTTTAATACTTTAGGAAAAACTCCAAATATTTTTGTTCAATTTGAAATATGGTAATGAGTATATTCTAAAGAATAAAAAAAAAAAAAAACATAATATATAAAAAAAAATGGAAATAAAAAAAAAAAAAAAAAGGGATATTTGAACAAAAATAGTTTTAAAATGTTGGCACAACAGTTGACTGTTGCCATATTTATTTAGATGAATCTGTTATAATTGCTGAAAACATAGCTTATTCCGATCTTTGCAATCCTTCGGTGGACCAATAAATAATCCTGACTACTAAATACTACATTGCATGTACAATTTGAAGGGGCTTGGCAAAAATTGAAAATAAACTTGATCTGCCTGGTAATATGGACAGACACATCCACTCAAGAATGAAAAGCACAGCCTTATCGGCTTAAATGGCTAAAAAAGGATGAAAATAATAGCAGCACATTTATGGAAATCTTATTAGATCCTTTAAGTACGTGTGGTATATTAAATATTTGCGCCGCTTGGGTCAAAAGATATTTTAAATCCATGTTTTTTTATTTTATTTTCAAAATAAAAATCTGAAAATAGTCCTTATATTTATTTTAAATAACAAAATTTTAAATAAGATTAAAGTTAAGTCTGGATATCACAATTTGTATTTTTATACTCTGAACCAAGGTACACAGTATATTATTAAGTATATTAAGTTTGAGCAAAAGTTTGTAACAGGGATAAGGACTCATCTGCGACCCTTTAAAATATATATATTCTTGATCAGCATCAACAGCCGAATCGATATAGCCATGTCCGTCTGTCCGTATGAAAGAAGAGATCTCCACTTTGACGGACATTAAAAGCTCCGAAAAATTTACTTGACCGACTTCCATAATTGAGCTGAATCAAGACGTTTAAATTGTTCTCAACAATCAATAGGGGAGAATGGGGGTTCTAAACCACAGGGGGTTGTGAGCGACGCGAATATTGGCAAAAAAAAAACTTACAACTTTTTGTTAGTGTCAAGTGTCTCCCTTCTTATTACCTAACTTTTGGCAGTTCTTTAAGTTTGTGCACCAGAACGCGAATTTTTTTTCAAAAAAATAAGTTTTTTTTATACCCTGTACCCATTAAAAATGGGTAAAAGGGGATCATGAAGTTGTGCAAAAAGAAGGAAACATTTCCGACCCTATAAAGTATATATATTATTCATCAGCATCAACAGCCGAGTTCATTTAGGCATGTCCGTCTGTCAGTCTGTCCGTCCGTCCGTCTGTCCGTCTGTCTGTATGAACGCGTCGATCTCAGAGATGGTAAGAGATAGAGGTTTGACATGTATGGGACAAATGCTTCTTTTATCTGTACGCAGATCAAGTTTGTTTCAAATTTTGGCCACGCCCCCTCCCGCCCCCGCAATTTGGAAAAAACGTTATATCTCCCACAGTTTTGAAGATAGACGATTCGTACTTTCTAGAGATAGTTAGTAATTAGCAAAATAAATCGATTTGCCGAAGAAATGATAAAAATCGGATGAACGGTTCAGAAGTTATGAGCAAAAAAGCGAACCAAGACCCCCCACCACCCCACCCACCCTAAAAAAAATGTTGCATACTCTTCGGATGGTCACCCTAAGGAACGCAGGAGCACTATTAAACATTTTTTTATGACTAACGGGTCGTCGAAGTCGGTTAGAGCCGACTTTAACTTACGCTCTCGTTGTCAATTGTACAGGGTATATTGAAATCGGGCTACTCGACTGCAACGGTCTTACTTGTTTTTACATGCATTTAACTAAAATACAAACTTTACAAAACAAAACAAGTGAGGAAGTCGGTCAAGCCCGACTATATTTATACTCTGTACACTAAGAAAAAAAACGACCATTCAAAACCCAGCACAAGTGGCTCCTATTTGAACGATCTCGTTCGTGAATTATCGTTCACAAGACAAACCCGACGTTCACGAAAAAGCACCACTAAAAAGCTTTCTTATTACAACTGCCACAAATCCCAACAGAAACGGGAAAATGGCGCATTGAGAAATGTTTTACATTCTAGAATAATTATTAATATTTAAAAAACAAAAAAAAAAACCAAAATAAGCAAAAACACCAAAAAATCTTCGGGTACACGCTGACTCGAGCTCTTGGGTTTTTCATCAAGTAAAACATTAAGGCAAAGCCTTTAATAAAAAGCTTTCAGTCACTTTGGTGAGCTTTGGCTTTGCCTTAATAATGCAGTTCGCCGCAATGTCTCGAGCGAGGTCGGTAGCCGTGATGGTAGCGAAGCCGACTCTTGCAATAAGCAGTGCGAAATTATGAGTTCGATCCTTAGAGAAAGAAGACAAAGTCAATTAAATAAAAAAAAGAGGAAGTCGGAGATAGAGCTAATTTAGTATAAAATGTTTAACAAATTTACCTTTGAAACAAAGGAAATTTATTTAAAACATTTTTTTTCAGCGTTTATTTTGCGAGCACAAAATGTTCTTAAATTATGCCCAAGCCGTTCATAAAGTTAGCCCAAAATGTTCATAATATGACACCCGTTGTTTACGGTAATAAAATGCGGGATTACTCTACTTTTGTCAACGGATGGGCTTGATTTTGGTAGATTTAGAACGAATTTTTTTCTGAGTGTACTAGAGTAAGAGATAAATGCAGAGCTGCTGCTGCGCTCATCTCTGAGTTCTCTTTCTCTCCCCTCTCTCTCTCTCTCTCTCTCTCTTTTCTCTCTAAGATTGTGTTGGTTGTGGTGGGTGGGGGGGGGTGGGGGGGGTAATTCACTTATTTGCTCATAACTTGAGAACCGCTCATCCGATCTTTATCATTCCTTCAGGCAAATATATACACATTACTAATGACTAACTATCTCTAGAAGGTACAAATCATCTATCTACAAAACTGTTGGAGATGGCGTTGTTTTCCAAATTGCGGGGGCGGGAGGGGGCGTGGCAAAAATGAAAATAAACTTGATCTGCCTGCAAAAAAAAAAAAAATATTAATTTTTTAGAAAATATAAACTATGATCACAACCCAGAGCACAGAATCAACGGCTAGCTAGCACTGGGAAACGCTTAACAAGATATCAAAATTTCAACTGACGAAATAGGTAACATGCTTTGCCAAGTTAAACCTCGTCGCTTTGCAAGCATTGCTAATTTCATCGGCATCGTTGTTCTGCCATATAAATTGTTTCTAGTCTATATAGATAAAATCTTATGCCTTTGCCCGTTACGACTTTGCTGTTTTGCTTTCCCTTCCAATTCCCACCGACTCAACAGGTTGCCGTTTGGCAGAAGAAGTAACATTACTAGCAGGACAGATAAGGAATGCAGCGCTTGTTATATGAGAGTTAGTTAGGGTGAGCCTAGGAAACGCACTGTGGGGCAAAAAGGCCAAAATCGCGCCATAATTCAGCAGAGCGCTGTAACAAAAAAATTTGATGATTAAGAGTATTAAAGTACTACAAATAAACTTAAAAGAAATAAATATTTAGTGGAAATTTTATTTTGAAACATCGAAAGTTAAAAACTAGACAACATGATTCTTTGCTAAAATTATTAAGTTCATTTTTTTTTTGCACAATCGAAAGAGTATATCCTATAGTTTTCGTAGGAATAATCGGGTTAAATTTTCAAAAATTTTTAGTTTTTAGGGATAATTATAAAAAAAACAACACAATTAAGTTTCTTATTTTATTCAACAATTTTCTTTATTCCTCATCGCTACTTTCCAAAAAACCACTTGAGTTGCAGTACTTCTCTGAACTTTAGGTACATTTTCTAATAGATCTAAAGCTGATTTGGGCATTTGATTTATTTAATTTTTCCTGTCTCTTGAAATGCCCCGACAAGAGGATCCGAGGTAATGAACAATCTATTTAGAACATCGAGGTTGCACTTTTAACTATTGCATTTTCTCGAACAATGTTCTCGGTAAAACTTGAATTCTTCCTGGGCCTCCTCGGTTAATTGACCAATAGGGAGCAATGCATAATTCATTATATCCGGGCCAACAATAAAACATTTATGTAAATTGGGAGTCATATTATACCAAGGGTACAAATTAACGAAATGCTTAGTATCCATGGCCTAATTTTTGAATTTGTCCATATTAATATCATAGTTGCATGAAACAACTGTGCATTCTTTTAAGCAAATGGATGTCTATCTTGATTATCTCTGCAGACAATTCTGCGTTTTGAAAATATCGCCTAGAAGTAGTGGTACCATTACAATAGGGTGGTCCATTTAAAAAGTCATTTATTTATAAAAACACAATTTCGGTCAAATGACCAACACGGCTGACTTGGCCATATTTTCGGTCGAGCGCACCCGACGAGTACGTACACGGGTTGGTTTATCCACCAACATTCCAGTTTCACGAACTCGCTTCACGAATTGATTCACAAATTGATTTTTTTTTAAATTTTGCACATTTTGAGTCGAGCACACACCACTTTGGAAATACCACCCATTTCGTAAATGTCAAAGTTTTTACTAAATTCACTAGTTTACAGCCAAAAAGACCTATTTCTACTGAAAATTTTTTTTAGTGTAGTTTGGAATGGTGATCTCAAAAAATCGATTTCAAAAATTTTTTCATGGCTCCGTTTTAAAAATATTTTTTTTCTCTTCCAAAAAAAAAAACAGGGGCGGGGGGCGGTTAAAACGATAGGGCAAAAAATGTGGTACTTTCGAGATTAGTTAAAAATATATTTCCGTTTGCTCGGCTTTTGTTCGGTTCTGGATTTGAATTTTTGTTCTGGCTTTTCGCTAACTTCATAAATTGACCAAAAGACGAAGAAAAATACAAGTTTATTTTTTGTGAACACACAACATACTCAAATTTGACTGTTAGTTCTTCTTCTCAATTTGATCCATCATCGGTACGTGTGACACGATTTTCCTCACCAATTCCTTATTGTTTCCGTAAAAGTGCGATTCTTAAGAAGAAAAAATAATAATAGATTTTTTTTGAAATTATGAATAGTTCAAATTCCAAACACAAGATGAACCACCCTGTCATCGTCAAAAGGAATAAAAGCAGTAAAGATTCTTTACCATACTTATCTTCTGATGAAGATGAAAAGCAATCTTCGGACAAACAAACTACGGACCTCAAAATATTGATCTTTTTAACAAAAGTCACAGAATTGCCTCTTAATTTTAAAGATTGAACGTTTTGGGAAATTTATGATTGTAAAGAATTTATCAACGTCGTATTTGTTGTACTAGCTGTTCCTGCAACACAAGTATTAGTCACATATTTGTTTTATAGAGTCAGTAATGAAAATAATGAAAAAATTTCAATAATGAAAGTTACGCGGGCTACGTATATTCGATTTTGGATTTTTGATTTTTTGGTGGTGCTACATGTCTAATGGAATCGGCCGCATGAGCCAAGTCCAATAAAAGCGGGCCAAGTTCAGTCGAAAGTAAAGGTATTGCTCAATATTATTTGATTGCAGGGGCGTGGCGGCTTGCAGGAGTTCTAGCCACGGAGAAAACGTTCAATAAAAAATATTATCTGCTATGCGCAATTTTCGTGAAGCTATTCGTCAGAAATACAGGGAATTGTGGAAGAACAAAAATTGGATTCTGCACCATGATAACGCCCCTGCTCAGACATCGTTGCTCTTATAATGGCGCAGCCACCGTATTCCTCCGACTTGGCCCCAGTGACTTTTTTCTGTTCCCAAAACTAAAGAGGCCTTTGAAAGGACGACGCTACGACACAATTGAGGCGAATCGATAAATAAAGCCAATTACTAACTATCTCTAGAAGGTACAATTTACAAAACTGTGGAAGATATGACGTTTTCAAAAATAGAAAATAAACTTGATCTGCCTGCATTTATAAGGAGTATTTGTCCCATACATGTCAAACCTTTATCTCTTACCATCTTTGTGATCTGTTTGTTCATACGGACGGACGGACAGACGGACATGGCAATATTGACTCGGCTGTTGATGCTGATCAAGAATATATATACTTTATAGGGTCGGAAATGATTCCTTCTCTCTGTTACATACTTTTGCACAAACTTAACTTACAGAGTATAAAAACCCGAAAATTTGCCAAAATGCTTAATAAATTATTCCGTATATCGTGACTTCAAAACAATTTAACTTAAAGTTTTATTACTTCTTTTGTTTATAGGTGACAGACCCCCAGCCTGACCCAGAATGCACGCTTCTCACCTACTTACGCGACAAACTACGTTTGTGTGGCACAAAGCTAGGTTGCGCCGAAGGAGGTTGTGGAGCTTGCACGGTGATGATATCAAGAATTGATCGTGGCAGCAATAAAAATTAAGCATTTGGCAGTCAATGCCTGCCTTACGCCCGTGTGCGCTATGCACGGCTGCGCAGTAACCACTGTAGAGGGCATTGGTAGTACCAGGACTCGTTTGCATCCGGTACAAGAACGTTTGGCCAAGGCCCATGGATCTCAGTGCGGTTTTTGTACGCCGGGTATCGTTATGTCCATGTATGCATTGTTGCGTAACTCCAATCAGCCATCTATGCGAGACTTGGAGGTGGCTTTCCAGGGCAATCTGTGCCGCTGCACAGGCTATCGTCCCATACTGGAGGGTTACAAGACCTTCACCAAAGAGTTTGCTTGTGGAATGGGTGAAAAATGTTGTCGGGTCAACGGCCAAGGCTGTGGAGTTAGCGATATCGCCCCAGAGGCCGATGACAAACTGTTTGAACGAAGCGAGTTCCAGCCCTTCGATGCCAGCCAGGAGCCAATCTTTCCTCCAGAACTGCAGCTGACGGCAGCATATGACAACGAGAGTCTTCTTTTTCGTTCGGAGCGCGTCAGCTGGTACCGACCAACTACATTGCAGGAACTGCTTCAACTTAAGGCGGAGCATCCAACAGCTAAGCTAGTTGTGGGAAACACTGAGGTCGGAGTGGAAGTCAAGTTCAAGCACTTCCTTTACCCCGTTCTTATTAACCCCATTCAAGTGGCGGAGCTGCAGGCGGTGCGTGAATCGGAAGAGAGCATATACTTTGGTGCTGCAGTTAGTCTGATGGAGATCGATGCTCATCTTCGCCAGCGGATAGAGCAATTGCCGGAATCACAGACGCGCTTCTTCCAATGTGCAGTGGATATGCTGCACTACTTTGCAGGCAAGCAGATTCGCAACGTCGCCTGCTTAGGAGGAAACATAATGACAGGCAGTCCCATATCCGATATGAATCCAGTGTTGACGGCAGGTGGTGCTCGCTTAGAAGTGGGAAGCTTAGTGGATGGTAAGCTGCAGCGGCGCACCGTCTACATGGGTCAAGGCTTCTTTACTGGCTATCGACGCAATGTGATTGAACCCCATGAGGTGCTCCTAGGCATACACTTTCAGAAGACAACACCAGATCAGCATGTGGTGGCCTTTAAGCAGGCACGTCGGCGTGACGACGATATAGCCATAGTCAATGCAGCTGTGAATGTTCGCTTTGAGCCCAATTCGAGCGTGGTTGAAAAGATTAGCCTTGCCTTTGGTGGTATGGCGCCCACAACGGTCATGGCACCGCTATCCGCAGAGCTGATGGTCAAACAGCAATGGAGTCACACTCTGGTGGAGCGCGTGACGGAGAGTTTGTGCGCTGAATTACCCTTAGATGCTTCTGCGCCGGGTGGAATGATTGCCTACAGAAGGGCTTTGGTGGTTAGTCTCTTCTTCAAGGCGTATTTGACCATCAGCCGTAGGTTGTGTGAAGTAGGCATTATGCCTACGAATGCCATACCTCCAAAAGAGTTCAGCGGGGCTGAAGTGTTCCACAATCCCGTTGTACGTAGTGCTCAACTCTTCGAACGCGTCTGCAGTGACCAACCCAGCTGTGATCCCATTGGACGACCAAAGGTACATGCTGCAGCACTAAAACAGGCAACTGGCGAAGCCATTTACACTGATGACATTCCCCGAATGGACGGAGAAGCATACTTGGCACTCGTGCTGAGCACTAAGCCAAGAGCCAAGATTACCAAGCTAGATGCCAGCGAAGCTTTAGCCTTGGAGGGTGTTTATGCCTTCTTTAGTCACAAGGATTTGACTGAGCAAGAAAACAAAGTGGGACCCATTCTCCACGACGATCAAGTGTTTGCTGCCGGTGAAGTGCACTGCTATGGGCAGGTGATTGGAGCTATAGCAGCGGATAACAAAGAACTGGCCCAACGAGCATCGCGCCTAGTGCGCGTAGAGTACGAGGAAGTTGGTCCCGTAATAGTCACCATCGAGCAGGCCATCGAACATGAGTCATTTTTTCCAGACTCTCCGAGCTATCTGGCCAAAGGCAATGTGGAGCAGGCATTTTCAGAGGCGGATCACGTCTACGAGGGCAGCTGTCGTATGGGCGGACAGGAACATTTTTACCTTGAGACTCACGCAGCAGTGGCTATTCCACGAGACAGTGATGAATTGGAGCTATTCTGCTCCACTCAGAATCCATCGGAGATACAGAAACTGGTCTCACATGTCACTTCACTACCATACCAAAAAGTACTTTGTCGCGTCAAGCGGATTGGTGGCGGATTCGGAGGTAAACAGTCCCGGGCCTTAATGGTAGCTCTACCCGTTGCCTTGGCTGCCTATCGACTTCGGCGGCCAGTACGTTGTATGCTGGATCGTGATGAGGATATGCTCATAAGCGGCACTCGTCACCCTTTTCTGTTCAAGTATAAGATCGGCTTCACCCAGGAAGGTCTGATTACGGCCTGTGACATTGAATGCTACAATAATGCAGGTTGGTCAATGGATTTGTCCTGTGCGGTAAGTTTATGATTCCACTCGCTTTTATATAAGATCGATGTACTTAATATTGTTTCGAATTCTTCAGGTTTTAGAACATGCAATGTACCAATTTGAGAACTGCTATCGCATTCCCAATGTACGTGTAGGTGGCTGGGTCTGCAGGACCAATCTGCCCTCCAATACGGCGTTTCGTGGTTTTGGTTGCCCTCAAGGAATGTTCGCTGGCGAGCACATAATAAGAGATGTGGCACGCATTTTAGGGAGGGATGTACTGGATGTGATGCGACTCAACTTTTACAAAACGGGAGACCGCACTCATTACAACCAGCAGTTGGAACACTTTCCCATCGAACGTTGTCTTGATAACTGCCTCAAGCAGGCGAATTACAAAGGAAAGAGCAGCGACATCGCACGCTTTAATCGAGAGAATCGCTGGCGCAAACGCGGAATGGCCGTCGTGCCCACCAAATTTGGAATTGGCTTTGAGGTCCCTTTTCTAAATCAGGCTGGAGCTCTTGTTAATGTCTATGGCGATGGGTCAGTGTTGCTTTCCCACGGCGGAGTTGAGATCGGGCAAGGTCTAAATACTAAGATGATTCAGTGTGCAGCTCGAGCGCTGGGTATTCCCATCGAACTGATACACATTTCGGAGGCAGCCACTGATAAAGTGCCAAACACCTCACCAACAGCAGCTAGTGTGGGATCCGATCTGAACGGTATGGCCGTTTTGGATGCCTGTGAGAAGCTGAACAAGCGACTTTATTCTATAAAAGAGGCTTTACCAGAGGGTACATGGAAGGATTGGATAGCCAAAGCTTACAATGATCGTATCAGCTTGTCGGCAACTGGATTTTATGCCATGCCTGGACATAGGTTACCATCCAGAGAAAAATCCCAATGCACGAACCTATAGCTACTACACAAATGGAGTAGGTATCAGCGTAGTTGAAATCGATTGCCTGACCGGAGATCACCAGGTACTTAGCACGGACATTGTCATGGACATTGGGTCAAGCATCAATCCGGCCATAGATATTGGACAGATTGAAGGTGCTTTCATGCAGGGATACGGCCTTTTCACCCTCGAAGAGCTTGTGTACTCGCCCCAAGGAATGTTATATTCCCGTGGTCCTGGCATGTACAAGTTACCAGGCTTCGCTGATATACCCGGCGAATTTAATGTCAGCCTTCTAACTGGAGCACCCAATCCACGAGCTGTTTATTCATCAAAGGTAACGTCCATGTTTTTTATATAAGGAAAGTATTTAATCTTATCTGGTTTACTTACAGGCCGTGGGAGAACCTCCGCTATTCATAGGGTCATCGGTATTTTTCGCAATCAAGGAGGCAATTTCAGCTGCTCGCCAAGATCAGGGTTTGTGTGGATACTACCCAATGGAGGCGCCTGCTACATCTTCACGCATTCGCATGGCCTGCCAAGACAAATTTACCAAATTGGTTAGTGTTTTCCGCAGTAACATGAGATCCATTAATACTCAAGTTTCTTGCAGATTGACAGATTCTCCGAGGCTGAAGCTGGACCCTGCACCGCTTGGAATATTGTGCCCTAATATCTTACAACTCCGCTATCATGAATTTTACCCGTTCAAAGCCGAATTAAAATTATGCTTACCTTTTATGAACAAGTGGCTAGTTTTTATTGATGTGAAACATCTTTAATTTCGGTACGGAAGAATTTAGTAGGAGGAAAAATTGATTTCAGCGTCACTTGACGCTGTAAAAGAGGATGGAAAGAGGGGATAATTTTCTAACAGCGACTAAACAGTGACTAAACAGTGACTAAACAGTGACTAAACAGTGACCAAACAGTGACTAAACAGTGACTGAACTGTTACTTGACAGTGATAAAACAGTGACTCAACAGTGAATAAACAGCAACACTACATTTTCTAAACAGTGACTGAACAGTCACACAACAGTGACTAAACAGTGCAAAACAGTGACAAAACCATGATTAAACAGTGACTTGACAGTGACTAAAAAGTGACTAAACGGTGACTGAACAGTGACTTGACAGTATCTAAGCAGTGATTAAACAGTGACTGAATAGTGACTTAACAGTGACTAAACAGTGACAAAACAGTGACTGAACGGTGACTAAACATCGACTTGACTTAACAGTGACTAAACAGTGACAAAGCAGTGACTGAACTGTTACTTAACGGTGAATAAACGGTGACAAAACAGCGGCTAAACAGTTACCTAACAGTGTATAAACGGTGCTTATTAGGAAGTTATTTGGTACTTCAGCTTCCTTTTAGTTTTAGTCCCTTTTTGAAAGAAATCATATGCAATGATTTTGAAATTAAGCCCGTAAAGTTTGCATCATGTTTCACATCAGAGCTTCGTGAGTGTAAACGACACTCACACCTTTTTTACCCGGGGATATTAAAATTGCCGGATGTTTGTAACGCAAGAAGGAAACATCTCCGACCACATAAAGTATATATATTTGATCAGTGACGAGCGAGTTGATAGCTGTCGTGTCCGTGTGTGCCGTTGTCTAGCTATCTCTCCGTCAGTTTTAAAGCTATCTCAACAAATTGCCGAGTCTTTTGGTATAAATACGCTGCACATTTGTCGGAACCGGCCGGATCGGATGACTATGCTATGCTGCCATGGAACGATCGGTTGAAAAGTGTTTTAGTGAGAAAAACTTTTGTTTCAATGCTACGCTCCCAACCGTATTTATAGTTTTCTATGCTTTCACATAATTTCAGAGTTTATAAACGGGACTTTATATAGTGCCATACAAAGATAGGTCTGAAAAGTTTAGTGAGAAAACTTTTTGTTTTCTAATGCTATCGCAAGTAGCTTTCAATAGAAGTGATTGGTAGGGGCTGTTGGGGTTGTGAGATTGCGAGTTATAGGGTTTGTAACGGTGTGGTGTTTACTGTGGCTTCGTGGTTTGCCTTTGCCTCTTTTTTAATAATTTTGGTCATGATAAATAAAAAAACAAGGTCAAGCCCGACTTTAACATACTCTGTACCCCCAAAGTTAGTATATATCTGATCAATTAAAGTTAGAGGCCACTCAAAGTAGCAAAAAAAAAAGCCAAAAAGTGTGTGAAGAGTTACCCGTCACCGTTTGGGCCAGTGCTGCCCATCAAAATTGTTTGTTTTTCTTATAACTCGAGTATCGATTATCCGATCTTTATCAAGTCTTCGGCAAATCGATCGGTATGAACCATCTATCTACAAAACTGTGGGGAGCGGGACGGGGCGTGGCAAAAATTGAAAATAAACTTGATCTGCCTGCAAGTTTATGACCCACGTCAAACCTCTTTCTCTTACCATCTCTGAGATCTGTTTGATCGTATGGGCGGTCAGACAGACTATCGGCTCTTCTGTTGATGTTGATCAAAAATCAGGGTTCTTATACACAACAAGTACCGTGCTAGGAAAAGTATGGTATCAGGGTTCGTATACACAACAAGTACCGTGCTAGGAAAAGTTTGGTTTATTTTGCGTTTTATACTGTACCGAAAAAAGTACGGTAAATAATTTGTAACGCACCGACCGAAAAAAATAAGTACAGTGCAGCGTCGCACAGTGACCGGTTTCGCTGATTATCGTTGCCAAAATCGTAACCTTTGAACGGAAAGAGATATTTGAAAATGTCTAACGGGAAGGTAATAGAGAATTTTAATATCTTTGTGTATTCAATACTGCTTAGCGGCAGCGACGTTGAGACACAGACAGTGTACAAGCCCTGCAGTGAAATTGTCAACTAGTAACAAAAAAATACTGCCATACACCTAGTTGGAATACATGTAGAACTAAACTGGTAGCAAAATTGCTAATTTCGGGTGAGTTGGGCAACAACAAACATTAGCTTCCAAAGAAATTATCGTTTAAAATACTAATTTGAGGTAGTTGTAATTAAATTGTAATTAAGCTGGTTGCAAACGAGTCGGAAATGAGTGAGTTGACCGCCAGATGTCGATATACTACCATTATACTGGGCAGCGATATAAACAGACTGTCATAGGTCAACTGGTATTTATCTGGTTGAAAATGGCTGCTGGAGGGACAATTCTCTTACACCTATGCCATCTGTCATTAAACTGGTTGCAAATGGCTGCTGCCGGAGACAATTGTCACATTCCTTTGACATGCCTGTGTAAAATGGACGACTTCAACAGATGGATTTGGATAGGAAGTGCAACCAGTTGCAAGTTATTAGCGACTGATACATTTCTGGTTGTAAACTAGACACTTTACCTGCAGGGTAAGTGCTGGCACAGATGAGAGAAGTATAGATTGCACGTTTGCTCAGTCCCTTTTCGCTGTCAGCTACGCTGCTACTGCGCTCTGGTTCGATCCTTGCGCTGTCTTGCTCTGTCGCGGTTGTATTTTCCTTGGAGTGTGAAACTAAACTTGGTTCGACTGAGCAAACGTGCAGTCTACATATTAGATGGTCGTAGACAAGACATTTTAAAATGCATTGAAAATTCATTCAGGCGAGTCTTTCGTTGTGGATATTCTGGATTGGATTCCGTGAAAACGCTCACGAATTTTTCACATTTATTACCTGCTAGAATTGCAGAATCGACCACTGTTCAGCGGTCCTATTTGCCGACGCTACACTGAGCATCGACTTTCGCTTCCCATTCCCAGAACGTTCGTAATGGGAGACGGTTGTGCTTTTTAAGTGGACGCTGACGTATTTGAGTGTTTTAATTAAAAATAAACTGTATGCGCACTGTGAGATAACTTATGTACTACGATGTCAAGCAGGACAACAAAAGTTTCACAGCTGGTGTTTTTTGTGAATGGAAAGAAAGTAAAGATATTATATTGTACAGAGTTTAATTAGTTTTATCTAGCACAAGAGTTAAGACAATGTATTTTTATTGCTTATAAAACGGTTTACGTGTTGTCAAGCTTAATAACCTTGAGTTCGATGTTATAATTTACGATTGCCCGGCTTGTTTTTATTCTCTGTAATAAAGGCACTTAGAGTATATTAGGTTTTGTGAAAAGTAGAGCCACAAATTTTTGCACGTATGTGGGTGTACACCGTACCCAGATTAAGTTTGCTTCAGAATTGGAAAGTTTCACCTCATTCTCCTTTTCACCGCGAAAAACTGCCAGAGCCACAATTTTGAACTTAGTGACTTAATATATAGTAAGTTGAGTCTAGTATCTATCTTTTCTGTATACCATATTAAGATCGGAGCAAAAATATGCAAGTGCTCCGCACCATTTATGCAAATAATTTTAAAAACAAAATGCAGCCCTATCAAAAAAGGCAAATTAAAAATTATCAGAATCATGCCAAGCCGCACGAAAATATATTCAGACGAAGAAGTTAACTCAATATTAACTTATCAAAAGGAAATCAAAGCTATAGGAATTACATTACTTGGTACATGGTATTTTGCAGTCGGGCACTCGACGGCAACACTCTTACTTGATTAAACATCTTTTTTTCACTTTGGATTACCAACTTACGATTTACTGGATACGTTTTTAGTTAGTATCAGAGAACTGCAACGAGCTGGCCCGTGTACCGGTTACCTTTGCTACAAATGCGTACGTAGTAAACTCAACGCTTGAAGCCCGCTGAGCTCGTACGTAATTTGCGGACCATGGTACGTCCGATCTCGGCTCAAGTCTCTACGAGCTCTTTCTGGCGAAATCAAAGATGTGATGCGGACTGTAACGATTCATAGCTTGTGCACGAGTAACCCAAGCAAGCTAAAACAACAACATGTAAGAGCAAACGAGATAGATCGATATCGGTTGTAAATTTTGAATTTTGAATTTGACAACGGATGTGTGTGAGAGCTCGCTTGAGGCTTGTCGTCAACAGGCCGAGTAAGCTTGGTGATTTAATGTTTCGAGATCGAGTCAGTAAGACGGCTCGTCCGTGGCGGCTCGTTTAGCCACAAAATGAGACAAGCGTGTGCTATTATTACTCGGGCAAAATAAAAACTTGCCCCTTTAGCTAAGGTCCCACAGGCAAATAATTTGCCCAAATTTTTATGAAAATTTCTCTAAATAGCCATGATTACAGATTTTGCACAACTGAAATCTAAGACTATGGTTTCATACGTAAGCAATTTGATCAAAAATATTCGAAAAGTTTCCTAAGTTTGCCCATTTAGTCAATTTTTTATCAAAATTTGAGCAAATTATTTGCCTGTGGGACCTTAGCTTTTCTGACTCAATGAGCTAGCGATCATTTCGAGTGTGTCGAAGCAAGGCGAGTGCTCGTTGCTGGTCTCTGGTTCGTAAGTTACAATGAATATTGGCATTAATTAAGTTTATTTGATATCACATTGAGTTATCTTTGAAAATTATATTTATTACATTTATTTAAAATAAGAAACCTAAAAAGTATTTAAAAAATGATCAAATTGAAAAATTTTGGACAAAATTTTAAGGGAACATTTTTAATCTTCATCTGTTTCATTTAGCGAATACTTTACATTTGTGGAAGAAATATGGCTGAGATATTCATTATGAAATTAATTTAGAATACTCTTCGTATCGTTTGTAAGAAGCTACCTTTAGTTCCGAAGAATAAAAAGTTTGCGGTTTAACGGACTGGCTAAAATAATTGCTTATGGTTGTTTCTTGGCTCGTCTCAAAATAGCCGTACTTAAGTTTTAAACCATTTTTATCGAAATTAGCGCAGCGTAGCTACCTGGAATTGAATTTATTCTTTTTTTGTAAAGTTAAATCAGAAAACAATTTTAAATTTTGTAAAGTTAAATCAGAAAACAATTTCCAATTTAAGAAATCTGAGTATTTTAGTGGTATGGACTCACAGCTGAAAGGGTTGGCTCTTGAACTTCGAATAATTGTAGGCCACACGCTAGGTGCCCATTCTGTTCGACTTCGCGTAAATGATTCTATCGTACTATGAACAGAATCGACAGGCATCATAGTATGACCTGGTAACAAAAACGAAATTTTGATACCATTAATAAACGTAGATGATGACTTTGGCATGGTCAAATGGCTTTGTTACGATTTTGTCCTGCACAACTGTCACAATATAAGCTTAAATCGCTTACAATTTTAATTTGATCTAGAATTCGAAGGTATTTGTAGATAGCAGTGGAAATCTCATTACATCCCTGTTTCCTATCATTTTCGCCCCACAGAAAACAATATCCTATTCTGGTCCCATATTCATAAAACATGCAAAGCTAAACAAGAGGAAAAACTTGAATACAAAACACTGAACGGGACACATTTTATATCTTCAGACTGTACGCAGAACCTTCGTGACCAATTTAAACATTTTTAATCACCTTACGTTTCCAAAATAATATCACAAATAAAGTTTTTTATTATGCAGAACTATACAAATGTTTGGACCCACAGCACCTCACGTTTTCGGTAATGCAGTTTAAGTGAAGACTTAATAAAGAAAGACCAAGAGAGCGCAAACGAAATGCTAACGCACTCTTATTTGATTATTCAATCTGTGTTTCTCTTTATCCATTGCTTTTATTCCTAATTCTATGGCGACTCTCAGTTTTTCTACCTTTGGAGAGGGTATAATAAAATTGTCCGAATGTTTGTAACGCACAGAAGGAAGCATCTCCGACCACATAAAATATATATATTCTTGATCACCATGACGAGCTAAGTTGACATAGCCATGTCCGTCTGTCTGTCCGTCCGTCTGTTTCTATGCTATCTCCTCAGTCAGTTTTAAAGCTAACTTAACCAAACTTTGCACGAAGTCTTTTGGTACAAATACGCTGCACATTTGTCGGAACCGGGTGGATGACTGTAGCATATAGCTGCCATAGAAACAATCGTTCTAAAAGTAGTTCTAGTGAGAAAAACTTTTTTGTTTTCAATTTTAGCGTCTACATACTTTCCAGTTATGAATATTATCTATTTCAACACAATTTTGAAGAGTTTGATCAAAATCGGATGAATAGATCGTATAGCTGCCATATAACAAACTGGCAGGCATATATCATGCTCCAAGGGTAAATAAACTTCGGTCGAGCCGAAGTTAGCTTCCCTCAGTTTTTAATATTGTCCTATTGGTTTTTGTGGCGCTTACGCTATAATGAGGTCACAAAAAAAATAAACATAAGTGGATCTTACGATATTTTTGAAAGTGCGATAACTTTGTAATTATTAACAATGAATTTTTTTTAATTTGACGTATTTGCATGAATAAACAAATTTCGAAAAAATATCGCTTATGTTATTGTTTATTGAATTATTAATTATTAATTAATTATTATTTGCACTGTGGTGTTGTCGTATGTGTATTATTTGTGGTATTTGTACTCGTGCTGTGTTACACATATGAGAGTTTACTGTAAGCAATGTAAAATTCAACATTTTTATGGTTGGAGCATTTTCAACCGTTATTTCTGTTCAAATCTACTGCTCCCATAATCATTATGTTATGAGTTACGCCGCTTTTACTGTACTGTGAGTTCAACCCTGGATCATGGGTAGGAGAATTTTATCCAAAATTTTTTCTGAGTAATCACAGATAGTTTGAACGATAGTCGAGTTATTAAAAAAATAAACTATTATGCTGGGTAGCACCGGCCGCAACGGCGATGGGCAGCACTTAACACACTTAAGACCTCTTTGCCCCTTTGTGTGGCTTTCAACTTAAATTGATCAGATTTATTCAAGCTTTGGGGGTACAGACTCTGTACTACAGAGTATACTATAGTCGGGCTTCACCGACTTTCTTGTTTGTTTTTAATGACATTTTTCTTTCTAATTTGCTTTGTCTACTTGTTTTGTTTTGCATGGGTTACCGATAACAATAAACTCAAACTAGAGGTTATATATGTAGTGGTGGGAAACACCACATCCATCTTATCAGAGTACAGGCCCCCCTAGAATTGGTGTGGGCTGTTATAATTGATTTAAAATTTAGAATTCAGTGAGAATGCTAGTGATAATGTGTTTGTTATTTGTTTTTGCTCATAACTTGCGAACCGCTCATCCGATCGTTATAATTTCTTCTACTAGATCAGATGGTGAATTTGAGCGATTTGGAATCAACTACTCAAATCTACTTGGCGTTATATAGTCGGTTTCAATTCGCTTTATTTTCGCCATCTGATCTAGTAGGTGTGCTTTTTGGTGCCTCTTCACATATAAATTCGAGCCGTTTTAATATAAAATACAAGCGTTTAGTGATTTCTGTGGCACCCCCGATATTTTTTCAATTTTTATACCCTTGGAGAGGGTATATTAATATTGTCCAGATGTTTGTAACGCACAGAAGGATGCATCTCCGACCACATAAAGTATATATATTCTTGATCAGTATGACGAGCTGAGTACAAATACGTTGCACATTTGTCGGAACCGGGCGGATGACTATAGCATATACCTGCCATAGGAACGATAGGTTGAAAAAGTAGTTTTAGTGGGAAAAACTTTTTTGTTGTCAATGCTATCGCTCCCAACCCTCGTAGTTATAGGTATTTTTTGATTTCACATCATTTCACCAAGGTTTATCAAAATCGGTCAACTATATAGTATAGCTGCCATACAAAAGATAGTCGCAGAACGAATCTGGTGGCGTGCAAGATCAATCAAAAATGTAATAAATTTTCATATAAAAATGATATTATTTAATTGTTTTTAGGTTCTCCATGTCAACAGCATTAAAATAATTTTTATTGGTGAGGTCCTAAATAATTATACACTCCTGCCCAAAATTATACGACACCCAGAAAATTTTAGTTTCGGCCCTCGTAGGAGAATGGGAAAGCATAAGTATGCAGAATGAAAGCTAAAAGAATTCTTCTTAAAATAGGATATTGTTATCTCTGATTGCATCTCGCGTTTAAGAGTAGCGATAAAAAAAGCAAAAAAGTTCGATTTTTGTCATGTCTGCAAGACATATTTCAAATATTGCGGCTGGAGAGAAAGATTTGGTTTCAATTAATTTTTTTCCATTTCTTTTAACAATTTAATGAATCTGTAATCAAATGCCGCGTGGGCGTTTGTTATTCGACGAGGAAAAGCGAAATATTCCGGAAAATCGCTCGAAAACGAAGTGTTATCACCAAATTTTTGAACAATCCAGAATATGGTGTGAAGCATAGCTCTGGAAGAAAACCCAAGATGTCTGACAGCGAAAAACTTCGCATAATACTTACAGCTACACTGAGAAAAAAAATCAATCTAAAATGAAGATTATAATCTTGAATGAAAGAGAAACGGTGTCAGAATTCGATTAAGACCAGATTATCTTAACCCAAGATTATATTCACAATGTTAATCTTAGTCAATCAATCTCGAATTAAGATCGCTTACACTCGACTTTAAGATGAAACAATCTAATTTTTTAATATAAAAAGAAAAGACAAAAATAAATTATGTTAAGCATTTTTTTTTTGTTGAGTTTTTTTAGTTATTAACATTTGGTTCTTTCAGAAAAGCTTATATAAATGTTAATTATCAATCCGCCGGTACTGGGACTTGAAGGCCCACCGGACACAGACAGCGGAGCGGAGAGTAGCATATCAGCTTTGGAAAATCAAACGCACAGAGCACATAACGAGCCCGCACAACAACAGCTTAGCTGAGCGGAGCATTTTGTATGTAAAATTCGTAAGCTATCTCTGCTTAGCTCCGCGTTCTGTGTGTGGTGGGCCGAACCGAGTACCTCAGGTGATTTTAAACACACAGCATGGCCATTTAGCTCGCACCGCTGTTGACCGTCAGTTTTTAGGCGCCACCAGTCGCAGTGTAAGAATTCAGCACGACGATGTTTCTGCCATTTGCGTCGAAGTTTCTGCCAGCTGAGTTCTTTTATTGCAATTGGTTGCGCCAAAAAATTTACGCCCAATAGCCAACTGCACTTAGTGGATGCCACGTAGATGCCAAAAGCTTCATTGGATCGAAAATGTGGTGGTTCGAGTCCCAGGAGGGGCGAGTTGTTTTTTAATTTTTATTTTTATACACTTGAAAAGTGTATTATAATTTTGCCCAGAAGTTTGTAACGCATAGAAGGAATCATCTCCGACCACATAAAGTATATATATTCTTGATCAGCATGACGAGCTGAGTCGATTAAGCTTTGTCCGTCCGTCTGTCCGTCTGTCTGTTTCTACGCGAACTAGTCCCTCAGTTTTGGAGCTATCGAGTTGAAACTTTGCACAGAGTCTTCTTTTTACTGCACGCTGCTAATATGTCGGAACCGACCGGATCGGATGACTACTTCTTGTAGCTGCCATACAAATGTTCGTTCGAAAAATGGGTTTTAGTTAGAAAAACTGGTTTGTTCTCAATATTATCGCTCTCAAACACGGTCATGGGTAATATGTCATGTTTTTAAGCTGATTTGCGAAGTTTGGTCGAAGTCGCTAATCGTTGTGACAAGCTATTTCAATTGTATGAAAACTTCGGTACAGACGAAGTTAGCTTTGCCTTTCTCGTTTTTTAACAAAATAAATCTTTATATATATCATTAAGTTTTTGAACTGAAGCTTTACAGAAAATTGTAGGATGGGTGATAAGTTGCGAGATGATAAATCTTGTTTTTAAGATTTCTAAGCTCATTTAAAGGTTTTTCAATCTTGTTTTTATTAGATTGTAAAATTCTCGAAATAGAGATTTTCAATCTAGATTTTAGATTGATTTTTTTTCTCAGTTTAGCAATTCGTTTGCTTCGTGCTCCACACTTGTCGCAAATGGAAATGGGAACAGACCTGATAGTCTTGAAAACAGTCTTGAAAAAATAAAAAGGAGAATAATTATAATAAAAAATCAATAAAGATTGGATTTAACCTCAAGGCTTATTTATGAGAGTTGAACTTTCGTCCGCCAGCATAAACACGACGTGCAAGCTTACGCCACATGTTCTCAATTATCAGGCCTGTTCCCGTTTTCGATTTCGATCAAATCATGTGGAATCGGAATTGATAGCTGTTCCCGTTTCCGAAAAACGATCAAATTATTCGGTTTTAAAAGTTGTGTCTTTGAGTGAGTGAAATGAAAAGTAATTGACAATTTTCATGTCAACGGTTATATTTTTTATCTATCCAATATTTTCACATTCAATTTAATTTGAAATTAATTATTCTAAAGTTGTACCCCAGAAATTGCATGTAGACGAAAGCAAAAACGATCGAAATGAACCCGATCTGTTCACAATTCCGCAACAGCGCATGCGCAGTGCTGATCGAAATTGTTTATGTTACCATTGCTGAATTATAGTTCGAAAACGATTTGAACTTTCATTCGAAAAGTAAATCGATTTCTATTTTACTCGGAAACGGGAACATCAAATGAAAACGATTCGGAAATACAATCGCTTTACTTTTTAAATCCACTCGGAAATGGGAACAGACCTGTATATTTATTTCTGGAGATCGTCCTGGCCATTCAAGAAGCTTGATTTTCTTTTCACTGAACCACACACGACTGGCACTTAACACGTGTATGGCAGAATTATCTTGCTAAAAGATTGTATCCGGGTCCGACTCATGGTTCAAAAAGACTACTAAGAGTTCATCCAATTAGTTTAAGTAACCTTTCGAATTCATGCGACCTGTAATCTTGAAGAAAATGAAGATAAAGCCTGCATTGACGACATCTAATAACCAAGTTGGGCATCGAATTGACATGTTTTGAATTATTACAATTTTTCGAAATCAGAAATGAATTGATTTTGCATAAATTCAAATGAATTAGAAAATTTGTATGTTTATTCATTTGATTTAAATATGAATTAACTTAACTTCATTCATTTTGTCACATTTTCCAGTAACTTTTTGGAGCAAGAGCACCATCTTTTATTAAATTTCGATGAGTGTATGTATTGGTAGTATGCACACTGGCCGGAATAGCCAAAATTTTGTCATAAAGTCAAAAAGATAATGTTGGAATATTGGAAAAAATCTGAATTCCTCTGAAAGAGTATAGAACCATGAACTCTAATTGCAGGTTCAAAACATTTTTTGTGCATCCCTGGAATTTTGGTACGGCCGAAAATAAGTTTTTTTTCAACCAAAATTTAATTGCTCTGGTGCCATGGCACGACTTGTTCTTTCAAAAGCTTAAAAAGTATGGAGCATTTAATGTTTTGAGAGGTTGCAAAAGGTATGAAAATTATAAGAAAATAAAGAAATTGGGAGCTTTTTAATGCTGTGTGTAAATGTCACTTGTTCTGTAAAATAAAAGTGGGCAGCTCCTCGTTGCTTCTCGCAACTAAAGACGCAATTGTGTCCATTAAAATGTATATGATTTGGTGTAATTAATACATTTTGCTCGTTTTCGAAATATTCGATATTGTTGCAGACGGGAACAGTGTATTTGATTACTTTTGGCTAAATTTGCAAAAAACCAGAAGGCCAAGCTAACTTCGTCTTTGCCGAAGTTTTTATACCCTTGCAAATGTTTTAATACATCAGAGTTTAAGAACGCCAGCATTAAAACAAACAATTTTTCTAAATAAAACCCACTTTTCGACCGATAGTCCCTATGACAGCTATAAGATAAAGTCATCCGATTTTGAGCAAAACTTCCAAATCTGTGTAAGATCGCGTAATATTAATAATCGCTGAAGTAAGACATATTTACATTAAAAACCAAAAAATGTTTCTCATCAAAACCCACTTTTCGACCGATAGTTCCTATGAAAGCTATAAGATATAGTCATCCGATTTTGAGAAAACCTTCCAAATCTGTGTAAAAGCGCATAATATTAATAATCGCTGAAGTGGGAGACGTTAACATTAAAAACAAAAAAGGTTTTTCTCACAAAGAGCCACTTTTCAAACGATAGTTCCTATGGCAGCTATAAGATATAGTCATCCGATCCGGTCGGTTCCGACATATTAGCAGTGTGCAGTAAAAGGAAGACTCTGTGCAAAGTTTCAGCTCGATATCTTTAAAACTGAGAGAATAGTTTGCGTAGAAACAGACAGACGGACGGACAAAGCTCAATCGACTTAGCTCGTCACCCTGATCAGGAATATATATAGTTTATAGGGTCGGAAATGAATATTTCTAAGCGTTGCAAACTTCTGGGCAAAATTATAATACCCTTTGCAAGGGTATAAGAATATTAAGAAAATCGGTCAATCCCGACTGTAATATACTCTGTACCTGCGACGGAGAATGCTCAGAGTGTATTTTGCTGCTGCAGCAACACCAGAACGCATCGGAGCTACAGCTCTTCGACATCGAAATTTCTTTTGCTTATAATCTGTGCGCTCATAGGGACAGAGTTGTATGGGCTAGAAGGCGTGGTCGGACCGGTCCAAAAATTTGCTCGTTTCTTATTAAATGTTCCAAGTTGTAGCCCTGGGTCTGTTTTTTTGTAAAATCAAATCACTACTGATCGAATAATGTGGTCAACCACAGTTAATTTCAAAATGCCAAAAACTTGAAATTTTGTCGTAATTGGTTGTTGTCTGGACTCACTAGACATATGTGTTACATTGACGAAGTCTAGTCGCAAGTGTATAGAAGCTCTGACAATCAAAACGTATAAATTTTAGATTAGGAACCCTGTAGTTTTTTTGTGTCGGGTGCTGCCAAAAGCAAAGCATCCGGTGACCCGTTTGGCACAGTACCCCCAGACGCTCATACAATTTAAGTCAACCATCCGTCTGTTTGCTAAGGGGTAATCATCGGACTGGCCGATCAGCACAGCAACGCCAGACGTTCGCACACAAATTGTCAGCCAGCCGCCAGGCGTTTTTGGGACTGTCATCGGCCAGGCCATTAACCACTTACCACCCGGCATTCAGCTAAGGGTAACCCAATGGACAGGCCGATCGGCACAACAATATCAAAGGTTATACATAATATGCCAACCATCCGCCAGGCTATTTCGGAACAGCCATAGGCCAGCACATTTTCGGATAACCATCCGGCATTCGGCTAACGGTAAACATCGGACTGACCGATCCGCACAGTAATATCAGAACTTATACTTGAAATGTCAGCTACCCGCCAAGCGATTTGGGACAACCATCGGAAGGGCCATTTGCGTTAACCGCCCGGCAAGTCTGTTAAGGATAACCATCCGCCAGACCGATGCGTACAGCAATACCAGAGTGTGCACAGAAAATGTAAGACCGCGGATGTGTAAAAGTTTTTAAGGAAAGAAAAACTTTTTATTAGTTGTTCCTAGGCGGGATCGAACCCTCAACCTCCCGCACAGAAGGCAAACACACTTCCTGCTGCACCACTAACGGCTACATTTTTGTTAACCATTTGACAATATCTAAAGTTTGAAAATTATATGTCGTTTTCCTTTGTTGATCCCCGAAGATAGAAATTAAGACCTTTACTGATTTGGAACCGTCATATGATGGGAATGGCAGAGAGAAAAATAAGGTTTGTTAAAAAAGACCAACTTTTAAATTTTGCGGGATACTATTTTTTAATGTCGGTACACCTTCTCTCAACGTATATACCTATGATGACATGATCATCCACTTTGCACTTATTGCATTATTACATTTGTATATGATTATGACACCCAGACCGAAGCACCATCCTCCCAATTCAAGCGGCCAGAGACTATGACGGTCAATAAGGAATATTTCTTGAGGTTATGTGCATTTTGCGTTAAGCTTTCGGTACATTGCAGATTTTATCCGCCGACTCGTCTACTCGGCTCGGCAGACTCTAAATCAGCAGACGCTTCAGTCAGTCGACACGAAGTATAATTTTTTTAAAGTGCGAATGCACAATCTTTACGTTTTCTGATTAAAGTTAAATAAGTAGATGTGCGTATACAACGCTTATGGTAAGAAATTTTTAAATGAGAACTTTATAAAATATGTCAAATATATATAGCACATTTAGTTCGGCTTTTGATCTTAGCAACAGTAGCACTGAGCTAGAGCATTCGACTGAGAAGCGTACAGTCCCGAGTTCAAATCCCAGTAAAGTTATGTTTATAAAAAAAAAAAAAAATTTCAGAGTTCTTTCAACACATTCTAAAGATGTGTTGTGATGTTGCGGTGGTTGGTGGTAATGTATAGAAACAAATGTAGATGTGAAAGTGAAAAAAAAAAAAACAAAATATATTTTTTTCCTTTGGTCTTTTGGGTGATAAAACCGCCTGGTCGATGTATAGTCCATACCGCCCGCCATAAGGCTTACCCAAACAGCCTTCCGCTCGGTTGGACACTTTTGTCTGACCGCTGGCGGCGGTGTCCGGATTTCATGACATCCCATATAAAATCTGGTATGAAAGCTGGTATGGGGGCCGGCAGCCGGAGCCAGAATCCGGTTGCCCGACTCCCCCCGGGGGGGGACCCCCCGAACTACAGGAAATTAAAATTTATGTACGGAGCACCACCTTCAAACACCTGCGCAAATTTCAACCGATTGCACCGATTTTTTGGATCAACCTTCCACAATCCGTCGGTGAATTACTCAAAATAATATTTTTATTTGAGTTTTTTCGGTTCGGTTAGGCATTTTGAAAATTGCAAAAGTTTACGGTTTAGTGGTCCAGTTCTGATCCGATTCGCATTCCTTTTATTAGTTGGTAGTGTGGAACAATTAAAATGGATAAAACAAAAGAATTAATAAATTTCCATGTTCGAATATTCAGGAAATCAACCCATAAAAACTAACATCAACACCAAAACACCAACATGTTCCGTACAGAAAAGTTAATTTTTATGAATTTTAAAAAATGCTGCTATTCCAATTAGAAAGGTATTCACATCTCAAAAGTCTAATGTAATTTAAAGCGTTTTGTAATTGTTTGTTTAAGATTGCGATTGAAGTCTTAATACTTAAAGAGCGCTTGTTAATACGATAAATATTTTTGTGTTGGTTCAAGATCAAGACTGTGTTATTAAAAGCAGAGACATTTTTAGATTTATTTCCGCAATCTATTTTAGACACAATTTGAACTTCGTCTTGAGGGTATTTATACACTCCTGCCCAAAATTATACGACACCATTAAAATTTTAGTTTCGACCCTCGTAGGAGAATGGGAAAGCATAATACAACACAACCAAGTATGCAGAAAGAAAGCCTAATGAATTCTGCTTAAAATCTGATATTCTTATCTCTGATTGCATCTCGCGTTTTCAAGTAGCGGTTGAAAAAGCAAAAAAGTTCGACTTTTGTCATGTCTGCAAGTGTATCAAAATTATACGACATAACTCAAATATTACGGCTGGAGATAAAGATTTGGTTTCACTAATATTTTTTTATATATCTGCTAACAATTTAATGAATTTGTAAAAAAATGCCGCGTGGGCGTTTGTTATCCGACGAGGAAAAGGGAAGGATAAGAGCCTACAACGATGTTGGCTTTAATGTAAGCGAAATATCGCGGAAAATCGGTCGAACACGTTGTTTTATCACCGAATTTTTGAACAATCCGGATGAATATGGTGTGAAGCATAGCTCTGGAAGAAAACCCAAGTTGTTTGACCGCGAAAAACGTCGCATAGTACTTAAAGCTAGCAATTCGATTGCTTCGTACTCCACACTTGCCGCATGTTGCAGTACGCCTGTGTCACGGATGACAGTTTGGCGGACGCTGCAATTATCGGAGTGCATTGTCAGAGCAGTCTTAAAAAAGGCTCCGTTCTTAAAGCCGCACCACAAAACAGCACGACTTCAATTTGTGGGAAAAAAATTTGGAGAGAAACTGGGCCACGGTATACAATTTTAACTTTATTTTGTTTAAATAGCTTTGTTCAATATTTATCATTTAGATAATTTTTTCTGATGAAAATAAATTTAATCCTGACGGCCCAGATGGGTTTGGGCACTATTGGATAGATTTGCGTAAGGATCCACTTATGTTTTCCAAACGCAATTTCGGAGGCAGATCCGCAATTGTTTGGGGAGCCTTTCATGCGTCTGGAACGCTTTATCTGTGCTTCACAAGCTGCAGGATGAACAGTAGAGAATACAAAAAAGTATTGAAGGATCGTCTTCTGCCATTTTTGGAAAAAAATATGGAAAGTGATCTTGTTTTTATGCAAGATAATGCATCTATTCACAAGGGCAGAGAGATCCAGCGCATCACTAGTGATCACCATATAAATGTTTTGGATTGGCCAGCATGCTCCCCTGACCTAAACCCAATTGAGAACATTGTGGGTATCTTAGCCAGGCATGTTTACGTCAACAACAAAAAATTTGAGAGTGTCGAAAGCCTCAAAGCCAAATTTTGGCTCAATGGTCTCTTTTTGACCAAAATTTACTTAGAAATTTTGTAAATTCACTGCCTAAAAGATTTTTCGAGGTAGCAAACGCGCAAGGTGTCTCTATGAATTATTAAATATTGTTTATATACCATTATAAGAATAAAATATTAACTAAATCCAACAAATTGACATGTGTCGTATAATTTTGATACACTTGCAGTCATGTCACAAAAAATTTATCTCTTTTGCTTTTTTAATCGCTACTTGAAAACGCGAGATGCAACCAGAGATAAGAATATCAGATTTTAAGCAGAATTTATTACGCTTTCATTCTGCATACTTGATTTTATTGTATTATGCTTTTCCATTCTTCTACGAGGGTCGATACTAACATTTTCGGGGTGGCGTATAATTTTGGGCAGGAGTGTATTTGCCTTTACTCACCCTTCTTTTCTGACTTTTTTTTTGCTTCTGACCGTCCAAATAAATAAATTTAATTACTTTGGGCGCCAAAACAAAGCTCGAACAACTGTTTATACCAGGGTTGCCCAGAACTAGCTTACCAGCGCGTCAAAACTTATACAAATGCACTAAATATATTTCAAGCAATAACAACAATACGAGAGAGAAAGAAAAATCCGATTTTTGTTTGTGTGTGTGAGTGGTCGTTGCTATGCAGATCTGCCCCAATAGCGAAAAGCGTTCGGCCGTACGCATAAGCAATTTGTTGTTGCATTCGAGTTTGCGAAAGACATCGGAAAGAGAGAGAAGAGAGGCACATATGATGTTGTTGTTGCGCGGCAACAACAAAACGCAGAGCACGCATATGATTTTGTATTTGCTTTTTGCGCAGGCTATACCTTTGCGAGCCACAACAACACATTCGTGTCATGCGCAATGGCTGTGGGCGCCCCTGGTTTATACCATCCACAAATTCAGAGTTCGACGTTCGAGTTCGATGATCGTGTGAATTTTACAGCCAGCCTTTTCGATTTTCTGCAACACACCGCCAAACGTGTGACGTCAAACCTTTTGCGAGTGGTTATGTAACAGGGAGAAGGAATTATTTCCGACCCTATAAAGTATATGTATTCTTGATCGGCATCAACAGCAGAGTCGATATAGCCATGTCCATCTGTACGTCCGTCCGTATGAACAAACAGATTTTAGAGATGATAAGAGATAGAGTTTTGAAAAGTATGGGACATAAATTTCTTATACTTGCAGGCACATCAAGTTTATTTTCTATTTTGCCACGCCATCTCCCTCCCTCGCAATTTATAAAAACGACATATCTCCACAGTTTTGTAGATAGAATCATACCATTTAGATAGAAAGACACATATTTAGTAATCAAGATTATTCATCGATTTACCCAAGAAATAATAATGATCAGATGAAAGATACTCAAGTTATGACCAAAAGAAAGTTCGCTGCCTCAGTGCAGAAGCAGCGCTGCTTTCAGCTTTTGCCGCAGCAGCCCAGCAATTAACGGCATGCTGCAGGCACAGAGACCAACTTTCATTCTTTTATTTTAAAAATTCTGTTTAAAGGTGACTGACTCCAATCCTGATCCAGAATGCACGCTTCTCACCTACTTACGCGACAAACTACGTTTGTGTGGCACGAAGCTTGGTTGTGCCGAGGGAGGTTGTGGAGCTTGCACGGTGATGATATCAAGAATTGATCGATGCAGCAATAAAATTAAGCATTTGGCAGTCAATGCCTGCCTTACGCCCGTGTGCGCTATGCACGGCTGCGCAGTAACCACTGTAGAGGGCATTGGTAGTACCAGGACTCGTTTGCACCCAGTACAAGAACGTTTGGCCAAGGCCCATGGATCTCAGTGTGGTTTTTGCACGCCGGGTATCGTTATGTCCATGTATGCATTGTTGCGTAACTCCAATCAGCCATCTATGCGAGACTTGGAGGTGGCTTTCCAGGGCAATCTGTGCCGTTGCACAGGCTATCGTCCCATACTGGAGGGTTACAAGACCTTCACCAAAGAGTTTGCCTGTGGAATGGGTGAAAAATGTTGTCGGGTCAACGGCCAAGGCTGTGGAGTAGGCGATATCGCCCCCGAGGCCGATGACAAACTGTTTGAACGAAGCGAGTTCCAGCCCTTCGATGCCAGCCAGGAGCCAATCTTTCCTCCAGAACTGCAGCTGACGGCAGCATATGACAGCGAGAGTCTTCTCTTCCGTTCGGAGCGGGTCAGCTGGTACCGACCAACTACATTGCAGGAACTGCTTCAACTTAAGGCGGAGCATCCAACAGCTAAGCTAGTTGTGGGAAACACTGAGGTCGGAGTGGAGGTCAAGTTCAAGCACTTCCTTTACCCCGTTCTTATTAACCCCATTCAAGTGGCGGAGCTGCAGGCGGTGCGTGAATCGGAAGAGAGCATATACTTTGGTGCTGCAGTTAGTCTGATGGAGATCGATGCTCATCTTCGCCAGCGGATAGAGCAATTGCCGGAATCACAGACGCGCTTCTTCCAATGTGCAGTGGATATGCTGCACTACTTTGCAGGCAAGCAGATTCGCAACGTCGCCTGCTTAGGAGGAAACATAATGACAGGCAGTCCCATATCCGATATGAATCCAGTGTTGACGGCAGGTGGTGCTCGCTTAGAAGTGGGAAGCTTTGTGGATGGTAAGCTGCAGCGGCGCACCGTCTACATGGGTCAAGGCTTCTTTACTGGCTATCGACGCAATGTGATTGAACCCCATGAGGTGCTCCTAGGCATACACTTTCAGAAGACAACACCAGATCAGCATGTGGTGGCCTTTAAGCAGGCACGTCGGCGTGACGACGATATAGCCATAGTCAATGCAGCTGTGAATGTTCGGTTCGAGCCCAATTCGAACGTGGTTGAAAAGATTAGCTTGGCCTTTGGTGGCATGGCGCCCACAACGGTAATGGCACCGCTATCCGCAGAGCTGATGATCAAACAGCAATGGAGTCACACTCTGGTGGAGCGCGTGACGGAGACTTTGTGCGCTGAATTACCCTTAGATGCTTCTGCGCCGGGTGGAATGATTGCCTACAGAAGGGCTTTGGTGGTTAGTCTCTTCTTCAAGGCGTATTTGGCCATCAGCCGTAGGTTGTGTGAAGGAGGCATTATGCCCACGAATGCCATACCTCCAGAAGAGTTTAGCGGGGCTGAAGTCTTCCATACTCCCGTTCTACGCAGTGCTCAACTCTTCGAACGCGTCTGCAGTGACCAACCCAGCTGTGATCCGATTGGACGACCTATGGTACATGCCGCTGCACTAAAACAGACTACTGGCGAAGCCATTTACACTGATGACATCCCTCGAATGGACGGAGAAGCATACTTGGCACTCGTGCTGAGCACTAAGGCAAGAGCCAAGATTACTAAGCTAGATGCCAGCGAAGCTTTGGCCTTGGAGGGGGTTTATGCCTTCTTTAGTCACAAGGATTTGACAGAGCATGAGAACAAAGTGGGACCCTTCTTTCATGACGAGCATATTTTTGCTGCCGGTGAAGTGCACTGCTATGGGCAGGTGATTGGAGCTATAGCAGCGGATAACAAAGAACTGGCCCAACGAGCATCGCGCCTAGTGCGCGTAGAGTACGAAGATCTTGGTCCCGTGATAGTCACCATCGAGCAGGCCATCGCACATAAGTCATATTTTCGAGACTATCCGCGATATGTTACCAAAGGCAATGTGGAGCAGGCATTCTCAGAGGCGGATCACATCTACGAGGGCAGCTGTCGTATGGGCGGACAGGAACATTTTTATCTTGAGACTCACGCAGCAGTGGCCATTCCACGAGACAGTGATGAATTGGAGCTATTCTGCTCAACTCAGCATCCATCGGAGGTACAAAAACAGGTGTCACATGTCACTTCACTGCCCGCCCACCGTGTTGTATGTCGAGCGAAGCGTCTGGGTGGTGGTTTCGGGGGCAAAGAGTCTCGGAGTATTACGATAGCTCTTCCCGTTGCATTGGCTGCCTATCGACTTCGGCGACCAGTACGTTGTATGCTCGATCGTGATGAGGATATGCTCACTACCGGAACAAGACATCCATTTTTGTTCAAGTATAAGATCGGTTTCACCCAAGAAGGCCTCCTCACGGCTTGCGACATTGAGTGCTACAATAATGCCGGTTGGTCCATGGACTTATCCTTTGCTGTGAGTATTTTTTGGTCAGTATGCGAACTTCTTAATAATTTAATCAATAATTTATTTATATCCTTTAGGTTCTAGATCGTGCCATGTACCACTTTGAGAACTGTTATCGCATTCCCAATGTGCGCGTCGGTGGTTGGGTCTGCAGGACCAATTTGCCTTCCAATACGGCATTTCGCGGGTTTGGTTGCCCTCAAGGAATGTTCGCTGCCGAGCACATAATTCGGGATGTGGCACGCATCGTTGGTAGGGATGTAGTGGATGTGATGCGACTGAATTTTTACAAAACAGGTGACTTCACTCACTACAACCAGCAGTTGGAACACTTTCCCATCGAACGTTGTCTTGATGACTGCCTCCAGCAGGCGAATTACAAAGGAAAGAGCAGCGACATCGCACGCTTTAATCGAGAGAATCGCTGGCGCAAACGCGGAATGGCCGTCGTGCCCACCAAATATGGAATTGGCTTTGATATCCCTTTTCTAAATCAGGCTGGAGCCCTGGTTAATGTCTATGGCGATGGCTCAGTGTTGCTTTCCCACGGCGGAGTTGAGCTCGGGCAAGGTCTGCATACCAAAATGATTCAGTGTGCAGCTCGAGCTCTGGGTATTCCCACCGATCTGATACACATTTCGGAGGCAGCCACAGATAAAGTGCCAAACACAACAGCTACAGCAGCTAGTGTGGGATCCGATCTGAACGGTATGGCCGTTTTGGATGCCTGTGAGAAGCTGAACCAGCGACTTGCTCCTATTAAAGAAGCATTACCGGAGGGAAAGTGGCAGGATTGGATCAATAAGGCATACTTCGATCGTGTCAGCCTGTCGGCAACTGGATTTTATGTCGTTCCAGACATAGGTTATCATCCAGAGACAAATCCCAATGCACGAACCTACAGCTACTACACAAATGGAGTAGGTATCAGCGTAGTTGAAATCGATTGCCTGACCGGAGATCACCAGGTACTTAGCACGGACATTGTCATGGACGTTGGGTCAAGCATCAATCCGGCCATAGATATTGGACAGATTGAAGGTGCTTTCATGCAGGGATATGGCCTTTTCACTCTTGAAGAGCTTGTGTACTCTCCCCAAGGAATGTTATATTCCCGTGGTCCAGGCATGTACAAGCTACCAGGCTTCGCAGATATACCCGGTGAATTTAACGTCAGCCTTCTAACTGGAGCACCCAATCCACGAGCTGTTTATTCATCAAAGGTAACGTCCATGTTTTTGATATATATAATATATTGAAGCATATTACACTGTGCAACCCTAAAAAGTGGATACGGTCGAGACCACAAAATTCTGAAAGGGTATGAAGGTAGTACAAAAACCTTCGCTGGGTTTGGTCTGGTTAGCTGCATATGATTGACACTTGTAATTCCATATCTCGTAAACTATTTGGGATTTCGCTTTGACGTCTGAAATGAAGTTGTTGTTCTAGTCCTATCTTTAAACTCAAAATTGCAAAAATGTCGTATAATCATCATATGCTCCCCTCATTTTGTACTGTTTTTTCAACTTTTTCTTGAAAACTATAACGAATTTGACTAAGCAAGGAAGGACGGAAAAGGAGTTTAGACTAAAATAAACAATCGGTTGAAATATACCAACTTCATTCGATTGATCCTTCATATAGTTAAGGGCCCTTAAGTATGTATAATTTCAACCAAAACTCGAAAAATTACCGTTTTTGGTAGCAATTAATTGGCACAATCAAAAATTTCGATTGTTTTGTATTAAATCAATAAAATTGTAAAAAAATATAACTTAAAAAATGTGACCAAAGAAATTTAATTTATTTACTTTTTATGAAAGTTTTTCATGCTTTTGGGCTTTTAACCCATTAACGCCGACGGGTGCGAAAACGCACCATGAAAGAGGTGTTTTTGAAAATTCACTGAAATTGTTTTGTAATTGATATCGCTTTTCTGTCTTTTGGTATGGAGAAATGATAGATGGGCTTACATATTTGGCCTGGACTGTTATTTCATACGCTGCCATCTAGTTGATGATGAACGCATCGAAAGGTGCAGGTTTTCTAACTTGCAAAAAAATGACCTAATATATATAAAACTCGTAATAATTTCAAATTTTGCATATAAAGGTCTTTGCACAGGTACATGCTGTGCGATTTCGCACCCGTCGGCGCTAATGAGTACATTTTTACTAAGAAAAACTTTTTTTGGTTATTCCCAAGTGCGAACGCTAAAGAAGCGTTTCTAATGAAAACCACTACCACACTGTGTGCTCTCTGGCACGATCTCTTACCCGTAACATTTCGGTGAAGTCAGCGGCTTCACAAGCTTACGCTTGCACCGTGCAGAGGCACCACCAGATCGTCTGCACTTGTCGCATGCTGTGCGCTTTTGCGTTTGAAGTAGAACTTATAATTGAGAACGAGTGGTCTTATGATGGTAAAATCGAGCCACAAAAACAATTTTTGAACTCATCGGCCCTTGCCGCCGGATGATGTGGACGACATGAAAGAATATGTCCCGGACGACCAGATGTTATATGATGATGCTGGACCTAACAAAACTGATGGTGGCTTGGAAAGTGTGCCCGAAATATGTGGTTCCGTCGAAATGCACGTTTATCACCCGGACGCCGACAATGACAACGGCGAAAATTTATTTCGATGCTGCAATGGTCAATGCTTGGAAGCTCTTTTGCGCCATTCGTAGTCACCACCATATAGCAATTCAAAAAGAAGGGACAATTCGAATTCCTCAACATTGTGACCGATTCGTTGCTGCAAAGTCAGATGGTTGCATATCCGTGGTCCCAAAACTCAAGACAAACCAGCTGGAAAACGATTGAAACTGGATAATGTTGGCCACAACATTGAGAAGGGGACAAAACGCATTCGTTGTCGCCCTTGTGACTGGTACACCATTACTATTATTAAATAATTTTAATTTAAACTTCAATTTAATCCATGTGCTTTCCTTTTCAATACAATTATTTTAACGAACCTTTTTCCAGTAATAATATGGTATTCATTAACCCTCTGCACAGACTATGGGTAGAGATAGGAGGCTGAATTTTTGTGCGCGGAATATGAGTGCCACTATGGCATCCCCCACTAAGTTTCAACCTTTTTCTCCCACTAACAAGGGAGCCGGCGTTAATGGGTTAACTATATGAAAGAGTACTTAAATGAAGTATGTTTGTACCAACGGTTTGTTTATTTTAGTCTAAGCTACAACTTCTTAATGTATTACTTGTCCAAATATTAACGGGTTTCAAGATAAAGTTCAAAAACTGGAAAAACGTTGTGAAAACTTGTTTTTATACTCTGTACCGAAGGTACATAGAGTATATTAAGTTTGTGCAAAAGTATGTAACAGGGAGAAGGAATCATTTCCGACCCTATAAAGTATATATATTCTTGATCAGCATCAAGCGAGTCGATATAGCCAGTCCGTCCTTCCGTCCGTCGCCGTCTGTCGTCCGTTGAACAACAGATCTCAGAGATGGTAAGAGATAGAGTTTGACATTGGGACAAATGCTTCTATACGCAGGCAGATCAAGTATTTTCAACTTTTGCCACGCCCCCTCCCGCCCCCGCAATTGAAAACGTTATATCTAAGTTTTGTAGATAGATGTTCGTACCTTCTAGAGTTAGTTAGTCAAGCAAAGTATCGATTTCGAAGAATGATAAAGATCGGATGAGCGGTTTCGGTTTGACAATTATATCACTCCACTAAAAGCGATCAGGAGAGAGAGAGAGGAGAGAGAGGAGAGAGAGGTACAGAGTATATATAGTCGGGCTTGACCGATTTTCTCACTTGTTTTTTACTTTTTTTTGTAATTTTCAGTACGAAGATGTAATTTTTTTGATTTGCTACAAATAAATGTTTTGTAGGCCAAACCAAGAGCAACAACTTTGTCAAAGACATAAAAGCAAAATTCAAAATAGTTTACGAGATATAGTATCGTTAATCCTACTCTGAAGCTGAAAAGGTCAATAAAAAGAAAACTGCAGTTAATCAGACAGGGTTTTTACTACCAACCAACTACTACCAACACAAACTTTCAGAATTTTTGGTCTCGACCTTTTCATCAACTTTATTGAGTTCAAAATTGTGTCACAGTGTAATCTAATCTGCTTTACTTACAGGCCGTAGGAGAACCTCCGCTATTCATAGGGTCATCGGTATTTTTCGCAATCAAGGAGGCAATTTCAAGTGCTCGCCAAGATCAGGGTATGCCTGGAGACTGCCAATTGGATGCGCCTGCTACATCTGCACGCATTCGCATGGCCTGTCAAGACAAATTTACCAAATTGGTTAGTGTTTTCCACAGTAACATGAGACCCATTAACACTTTGATTTGCAGATTGACAAATTCTCCGAGGCTGGACTCTACCCCGCTTGGAATATTGTTCCCTAAGATCTTACCACTCCGCAATTAAGCAATAGCTTATAAGCCGCTCAAAACTAAGGAATCAATCAATTGAACAAGCAGCAAGATTTTCGTGTGCTGAACACGAATCTATTTTCAGAAATCACGTCGAGATCTTTAGTAATTTGAGCTTAAAAAAAAGCCTTTTTTCATGTACAATCACCAACAACCCTTAAATGTACTGGTACTTGTTGCCTAGTGTTATTAAAATCTTACAAATTTTCTTTTTCCTTTTTAAATTATGTACGTCAAGTTCAATCCAAATATATAAGGTTGTAAAAAAAGTCTTGCGGTATTTTTATTGAATTTTCAATTGTTTATAAAATTTGTTATAATAATGCGATTTAAGTCAAATATGCGGCGTTTTGTTCGATGACGAGTTCCCAACGAGATGCCAACTTCATAATGCCCCTCTTATAGAAGCTCGCTTCCCTATTGGCAAAAAACTCGGAGAGCCAATTTTCACAGGACTCTCTTGTGGCCAACTTCCGACTACCAAGCTCGTTCGCTATGGACAGAAATAGGTGGTAATCACTTGGTGCGATATCCGGACTATACGGTGGATGCAAAAGAACCTCCCATCCGTGCTCCCGGAGCTTCTGGCGCGTCACCAAAGATGTGTGTGGCCTGGCGTTGTCCTGATGGAAGACAATTCGGCCTCTGTTGATCAAAGATGGCCTCTTCTGCATGAGTGCTGCATTCAAGCGGTCCAGTTGTTGGCAGTACAGGTCCGAATTGAGCGTTTGGCCATAGGGGAGCAGATCATAGTCGATGATTCCCTGCCAATCCCACCAAACACACAGAAGAACCTTCCTGGCCATCAATCCAGGCTTGGCCACCGTCTAGGCAGCTTCACAGCTTTTCGACCACGACCGTTTGCGCTTCACGTTGTCGTAAGTGACCCACTTTTCATCGCCAGTCAACATCCGCTTCAAAAACGGGTCGATTTTGTTGCGATTCAGAAGCGATTCGCATGCATCCATACGGGCAAAAATGTTTTTTTGCGTCAAGTCGTGGCACCCATACATCGAGCTTCTTTTTGAATCCAAGCTTCTTCAAATGGTTTATAACGGTTTGATGACTGCTACTATGCCGGTCTCTTTCGATCAATTCAGCGATTTTATCGCAATTTTCGACGACAGGCCTTCCGGACCGTGGCGCATCTTCGATCACCTCTGCACCAGAATGAAAACGTTGAAACCATCGTTGTGCGGTGGAAATGGAAACTGTATCGGGTCCATAAACTGCACAGATTTTATTGGCAGCATGAGATGCATTTTTGCCTTTATCGTAGTAGTACTGTAAAATATGCCGTATTTTCTCTTTATTTTGCTCCATGTTTGCGACGCTATAACTCACGAACGACTAAAAACAAACAACAATAAATCAAACACGTGTTAGCGCGTGAAAAGAGCTTTCCAAAAAGCTCTAGCGTGAACCGATGCGACGAATACAACTAGAACTACGCGCTTGCAAAGACAAGCTTGCGCAAATACCGCAACCTTATATTAACCCAAACTGGTTTTAAGTATTATCGTATGGGAAAGGTTAATATGTGGACATTGTTATTGGAACATTGCATTGCAGATAACTTTATATGTATACAATTGATATACGAATGAATATCAGCGGCCGGCATAGAACACATGCACATTTTGAGACTGCTTGTGTGTGTTTAGCCACTGACACGAAGTTCATTATGCATGACAACTATGTTGTAAGATCAGGGCAGCGACGAGCTTATACTGACGGTGAGTCGACTGCGCGGCTGCAAAGCACTTTTGAATGCACAGTAAATAGCGTTGCGCGGACCCCTGATGAATATTTATTGTGTATAATACGGAAAGAAAGTCAAGATAATTTAAGTGAATTGCGCAATTCAGGTAGCACCCATGAAAACAGATTTATTATTATTTGTTTAAAAATATTTACATTTACCTTACCTGTTGTTCTTATTTGTAAGAGCATTGGGCTTTGCAGATAAGTTTGTTATTATGCAGTTTTGAACTCGTAATCTAGTGATATAGACGGTTCAACCCGACTGCAATAAACTCTGTACCTGGGAAAATGTATGCACATCATGCAGTAAATGCTACTTAATCCGACCTTTACCCTGCTTACCTGATCTGTTCCCTGTAGTTTGGAAGGTTGCCGCCCGACTAATGTCAGCTGGTTTCTGACTACAGCTGCCGGCCACCATAGCAGCTCTCATACCTGATTTTATATGGGATGTCATAAAATCCCGCAGGTACAGCCAGGCTGTCGGAGAAAAGTGTCTAACCGAACGGAAGGCTGCTTGGGTAAGCCTTATGGCGGGCGGTATAGACTATACATCGGCCAGAGGGTTGTATCACCAAAAAGACCTAAAGAAAGAGAGATATTTTGTTTTCCAATTTCATATACATTCGTTTCTATACTTTGCACCATCGCAACACAACATCTTTTAAATGTTGCTGCATGTATTTATTGATCATTTTATTTTTTATACAGGTCTGTTCTCAATTCAAGTGTAGGAAATAGTCTAGATCTTTATTTTGGCATGGCTGTCGGTTTCTGTAACTTCTGAAGGGATAGAGTGTTAAGGTTCTCTCTATATAGTTTTGTAGTTGAACGGGGTAAGACAAATTTAACTGGGATTTTAACTCGAGACTGTACGCTTCTCAGTCGAATGCACTAACTCAGTGCTACTGCTGCTAAGATCAGAAGGCGAAGTAAATGTGCTATATATACTTGAAATATTTTATGAAGTTCACTGTTCAATATTTTTTACCATAAAGCAGATATGCATACATAGAACATCGTTTCATTTATCATTAATCAGGAAACTTAGAGATTTTGCATACGCACTTAACAAAATAATACTTCGTTTCGACGGGATGACGCGTCTGCTGATTTGGAGTCGGGTAGACGATTGTCGGCGGGCAAAAACCGCAATGTGTGAACGCCCTACTGCTTCACGAAAACTGCATATAACCTTAAGGGGATATTCTCCATGTCGAGGCACTTTTTTATAACTTTTCCAAAAAAAAAAAAAGGAGAAAAGCAAAGCTAACTTCGTCTGTACCGAAGTTTTGATACACTTGAAATAGCTTGTCACAATGGTTAGCGACTTCGAACATACTTCGCAAATCAGCTTAAAAACATGACATATTACCCATGACCGTGATTGAGAGCGAGAATATTGAGAACAAAACAGTTTTTCTCACTAAAACCCATTTTTCGAACGAACATTTGTATGGCAGCTACAAGAAGTAGTCATCCGATCCGGTCGGTTCCGACATATTAGCAGCGTGCAGTAAAAAGAAGACTCTGTGCAAAGTTTCAGATCGATAGCTCCAAAATTGAGGGACTAGTTCGCGTAGAAACAGACAGACGAACAGACGGACAGACAGACGGACAAAGCTTAATCGACTCAGCTCGTTATGCTGATGAAGAATATATATACTTTATGTGGTCGGAGATGATTCCTTCTATGCGTTACAAACTTCTGGGCAAAATTATAATACACTTTTCAAGTGTATAAAAAAATTAGGGAAGCTAACTTCGGCTCTGCGGAAGTTTATATATCCTTGGAACATGATATATCCTGCCAGTTTGTTATATGGCTATACGATATCTTCTTCTTCTTCTTTATTGGCCAGATGTTTGCATTACAACCGTTTGACGGTCTCGGCCGCTGCAACCAATGTCCGCCAGTCACTTCTGCGCCGTATTGCAGGAATGGTATGATAAGCGACTTGTATAGCTCTTTTTTTTTCGCTTGAGGTCTCTGCTCTTGAGCTCCCTACTGAGCCCGTAGCAGCATCGGTTTGCGAGCGTGACTCTTTTTCGGATTTCCAGGCTGATGTTGTTGTCGCCGGTTATCATCGTTCCGAGATAGACAAAATCCTCTACAACTTTAAAAATGTACTCTCCTATTGCAACAGATTGCCTAAGGCGCGTGGACTTCTTTTTCGAGGACACTAGGTACTTCGTCTTGTCCTCGTTTACCGCTAAGCCCATCTGTTTCGACTGCCTCTCAATCTCTGAAAACGCCATGCTTACCGCCCGTTCGCTATTACCGATAATGTCAATATCATCGGCATATGCGAGAAGCATTACATCTTTATTAAAGATGGTGCCCGATCTGTTGGCATTTGGGCACCGGCGGAGTGTATACTCCATCAGCAGAATAAAGAAGTCACACGATAAGGTACCACCCTGCCTAAAACCTCTTTTGGTATCAAAAGGTGCTTTTCAACGTCATCATGCAAAGTCGAACGACACATTCGATATATTCATCCGATATTGATCAAAAAAACTTGACAGAATTGTGTGGTAGTGTATAATATTGATCTGTACAATCTGTTTGGGAGCGATAGCATTGAAAACAAAAAATTTTTTCTCACTAAAACTAGTTTTTGGACCGATCGTTCAGCTATACGCTATAGTCATCCGATTTGAATCAAACTTGTCAGAATTGTGTGGTTGTATATAACATTGATCTGTAGAAAGTTTGGGAGCGATAGCAACCTAACTAAACCTATCTAATTTACTTCTATGTCAAGGTTGGTAAACATTTGTACTAATTTTGGTGCTTAGTCTTTACATATTCTTAGTAGCACATACATGGACTAATTTTCCACAATTTTGTTGGTGTAGTAGATTGAGGCGATTTTTAAAATTGTCTCTTAGTGGACCGATTTTCGATATATCCCATCACTAGAATATAAATATATATACCCACAGATCAAAGACATTCATACTTTTGTGCTACGTTGTTTGGCACGACCCTTCAGTTCAAAAGCCACTACAGCCCTAGTTTCGCTAGCGAATTCGGCGCTAGTTATTTGCTAGTGTCCAAGTAATCCGGGCATTGCTATCCCTTTTTTCGTGAGTCTTCTTTTCAATTCGTGTTCTTCATAGCGTCAGAAATTATTTCTTTCTGTGACGCTTAACCGAGTGTATGTTTTTTGGAAATAAAAAAAAAATACTATAATCTAATATTTAAAGTCATTTTTATTTCATCATTCAAAACTGCGTTTACTTTTAGGTGCACGAATGTTAAAGCAAACATAAATATGTTGAGATACAAAAAAAATACTAGATTGTCGATGTGTACTCAGAAAAATGCGCTTAACTTCGACAAACGGTGTCCAAATTCATTGGAACAACAACCGTTCAACGGAGAATTAAATTGACTTTTATAATAAAATTTAAGAAAAAATAGCACAGAATAAAATAGTTAAACCAGTGATGGCCAACGTACAAATTTCTTTAAAAAAAAGTTGAAAATGCCAGATCTGTAAGCCGCATTTCTCAGCCATCGCTTAAAGTTAGTCGAACCATTGAATAAATTGTTTTAGATTCCTCTCGTCGCTATCGGAATTGATAAAGTAATGAACAATCGGACGGTTCATTCGCGAGTTATATCTATTGGTTTAAGGTAAAATAGCAAAAAGCGGTTTTTGGGCCATAACTTCAGATTTTGGTGGTGTTAGCAAAAAACCAAGTATGAGGAAATGCAATACTCGACCTGTTCTACAGCGTGTGCTCAGTCATTTCGATAGTACTTTTTTGCTGTAACACTGTGTTATTATTTAAATTAAATGAATTGATTAATATTTTGGAGCATTTTACCTTACAGATAACTAGTAGTTACTGCGGTAGCTAGCTACGCTACTAATTACAAGTACTTGCTGCAGTAGCTAGCTATGCTACTAATAACAAGTAGTAACTGCGGTAGCTAGCTACGAGACAGATTACTTTTCGCTGGCGATTCGCTAGCACCAGAAGTGCTAACGTTTCGCTAGGACATGCCCATGTAAAAGTAATCTAAGCGGTAATCCGGCGGGTAGTCAGTAAGGGGTTACCGAATCGCTAGCAATTCACCAGCGCTGCGCTTGCTACAAGAACTGAAGGGGAAGGATATCTAATAGTAATTGTTATTTTTATACTCTGTACCGAAGGTACATAGAGTATATTAAGTTTGTGCAAAAGTATGTAACAGGGAGAAGGAATCATTTCCGACCCTATAAAGTATATTTATTCTTGATCAGCATCAACAGCCGAGTTTATATAGCCATGTCCGTCTGTCCGTCCGTGTGTCCGTCCGTATGAACAAACAGATCTCAGAGATGGTAAGAGATAGAGGTTTGAAATGTATGGGACAAATGATTCTTATACTTGCAGGCAGATCAAGTTTATTTTCAAGTTTTGCCACGCCCCTCCCTCCCCCCGCAATTTTGAAAAAACGTCATATCTCCCACAGTTTTGTAGATAGATGATTTGTACCTTCTAGAGATAGTTAGTCATTAGTAATATGTATCTATTTGCCGAAGGAATAATAAAGATCGGATGAGCGGTTCTCAAGTTATGATCAAATAAGTGAATTACCCCCCGCCACCCTTTCCCACCCACTCACAACCAACGCACAATCAAAGAGAGAGAGAGAGAGAGAGAGAGAGAAAGAGAGAGAGAGAGAGAGGGGAGAGAGAGAAACTTAGAGATGAGCGCAGCAGCAGCTCTGCATTTATCTCTTACTCTAGGTACAGAGTATAAATATAGTCGGGCTTGACCGACTTTCTCACTTGTTTTAATCTTGAAGAGCGTATATTAAAATTGTCCGGATGTTTGTAACGCACAGAAGGAAACATCTCCGACCACATAAAGAATATATATAGTCTTGATCAGCATGACGAGCTGAGTTGATATACCCATGTCCGTCTGTCCGTCCGTCTGTTTTTATGCTATCTCCTCCGTCAGCTTTAAAGCTATCTTAACCAATCTTTGCACGAAGTCTTTTTGTACAAATACGCTGCACATTTGTCGGTACCGGCCGGATCGGATGACTATTGCATATAGCTGCCATAGGAACGATCGGTCGAAAAACTAGTTTTAGTGAGAAAAACTTTTTTGTTTTCCACGCAAACGTCTCCAAACCTCGTATTTATAAGTTTTCTATGCTTTTACATAATTTTACCAAGATTTATGAAAATCAGGCAACAATATGGCCATACAAAAGATAGGTCTGAAAAAAAATTTTAGCATAAAAAACTTTTTTGTTTTCAAGTGAAATGTATCTTCAAATTCAAATGTATCTTATTTTTTTCTGTGTACCTGACTGTAAGGTATCAAACGAAGGTATGGGTAATCTACCTGACTGATAAGTGTGAGGCCGTTTGTTTATACATATGTAGGTAGCACCCATAATTCGAATGTATTTGGTTGACGCCGATTGTAAGCTGTAAATGTAGTCTCACACATCGCGATCCTGTTCAGCGGACGTCAAATTGCCAACGCGACGCTGCGCCTCTAGTCTCAAAACACTGAGCATCGACATTCGCTCGCACATTCTCAGAACGTTCGTACCGCGAGACGGTTGTGTTTGTTTAGTGGACGCTGACAGTTTTTGGACTGTTAGTTCTGTAAAAACGAGTTTGGGTTTTGCTGCTCGCATGAATATTTAAATTAAAAATAAACCGTCTGCGTACTTTGAGATAGTTTATGTGTTACGATGTCGAGCAAGCCAACAAAAATTTCAGTGTTGGTGTTTTTTGTGAATGGAAAAAAGGTAAAGATACTATAATGTACAAAGTTCAACTAGTTCTCCAGCAAAAAAGTTGGCACAATGAATTTTAATTGCTTCTTAAAACGGTTTGCGTGTTGTCAAGTTTAATACCCTTGAGTTCGATGTTATATTTAACGAGTTATCGACTTGTTTTTTATTATACCAAAGGTACGCAGAGTATATTAAGTTTGTGCAAAAGTATGTAACAATTCCGACCCTATAGAGTATATACATATATTCTTGATCAGCATCAATAGACGAGTCGATATAGCCATGTCCGTAACTCCGTCCGTGCGTCTGTATGAACATACAGATCTTAGAGATGGTAAAAGATACAGGTTTGACATATATGGGAAATAATATTCTTGTACTTGCAGGCAATTTTTGTACGACCCCCGCAATTTGAAAAAGCGTCGTATCTCTCACAGTCGTGTAAATAGATGGTTCATACCTTCTAGAGATAGTTAGTAATTATCATTATTTATCGATTTGCCGAAGAAATAATAAAGATCGGATGATCCCCCCTACCGCCCACCCCCTACACAACCAACAACCCATTTCATTCGACAAAGACAATCTTAGAGAGAGAGAGAGAGAAACTTAAAGAGCGTATAACAAAATATTGCATGCGACTTCTTTGATTAGACTGGAACAGTGTATATTATAGTCGGGCTTGACCGATTTTCTCACTTGTTTTTTTTTTCAAATTGCATACATCTAGCGTTGATTAAATTTGCCTTGTCTCTCAATTGAGTATGCCCATGTCGTTACTTGTTTATTTGTTTGCCATGCGTTGCTGATAACAATTGACCCAATATAGAGGTTAAATATTTATTGGTTGGCAGCACCACAGCCATCTTATCAGCTTACAGGCCCCCACGAATTGGTGTGGAATACTTGCTTATGTATGTAACTAGCAAAAACTGCACAAACAATATTGTTTACTTCACTTTCTGGACAGTTTTTACGGCTGAAACTATTGAAAATGCACTTAAATCGAAACAACAACAATTAAATTGTTTTTTTTTTAGTCAACTATCACTGCAAATTCTCCGAATTTGAAATTATCTTATCACAGTCTGTTCGATTTTAAATACGTTTGAAAATATTTATTGAATCTTTTGGTGTCGGTGTACCAAACCAAAGTACATATATGAGCAAACTCAAATGTAGAAATGTGTTCAATTTAAATTTTAACACAATTAAGGGTACTGTATACCTTCAGGTGTCATTTTTGAAGGTTTACAAAAAATTAAATCACACAAAAACTAGAAGTGATATTAACAATCGGTTTTTTTTATTCGTTAGGTAACACTAGTTTACAGCATTTCCGATCCCGACCATTTGACAGTCATTTCATATGTAAATCCCTTCGCTGAGTCCAAAAACGCAGTCTAAATATTTTTTAGTGGGGCCGTTTTCGAGAAATCGCGGAAAAGCTAGATTTTTGATTCTGAAAAAAGTACCTTTAGAAAAATGTGTATATCTTCAGTATCGATTCATTCATTATGAAATGGTAATGCTTTCTTGGAAGGTAATTGAATGCCCTATCATTCATTCATACACCACTTCAGAATCCGGTGCTTGACTTCGGCGTTATAAAGGCTTTTATCGGCAACATTGCATTAAATTAATGAATTTTTAAAAAAAGCTAGATTTTAAGTGCGATTTTCACCACGAAAAAAATTGTGAAAAATTTATTTTATTGCTGGTCACCAAAGATTTATCTATTAAAAATACAATGTCACATAATTCATTCAAATCCGTCCAAGATTATAGAAGTTATTGGCATTTAAGTAAAAAATGGAAGGTTTTAAGTTCATGCAAATTGATTAAGTTTGATTGTTTTTGTGTTAGTCGGAGTAGGCATAGTTAACATTCAAACTATTCTATTTAAGGGCTACTATGACCTTCCAAAGATTTTTTGTGATTGACTTCGGTTGAAAATGAGTCCAAGACGTCAAATTGAATGCAAAAATTATACTAAGTAATGGAGAAATGCTTGCGGGCGTTACATATAAAATTACACCGCTAACAATTTCAACGACATTTACATGAATTATACGAGCTTTATCACCGGCCGAAGATACATTTTCTCTATTTTTTGCTCACATATGTCTTATAAAAACAAGTGAGAAAGTCGGCCAAGCCCGACTATAACATACTCTGTACCCGGTGTATATGCTGAATGCGTCGCTGCCACTGTGCTCATCTCTAAGTTTTTTTTTCTCTCTCTCTCTCTCTCTTTGATGCATGCAATGCGGTGTTGTTTGCGTGTGCGTGGGAGGCCTCTTTTTTACACTTTTTTCTCATAACTTGAGAACCGCTCATCCGATCTTAATCATTTCTTCGGCGATACATACTGCCAATGACTACCTATCTTTAGAAGGTAAGAATCATCTATCTATAAAACTGTCGGAGATATGACGTTTTTTTTAAATTGCGGGGGCGGGAGGGGGCGTGGCAAAAATTGAAAATAAACTTGATCTGCCTGCAAGTATAAGAAGCATTTGTCCCATACATGTCAAACCTCTATCTCTTACCATCTCTGAGATCTGTTTGTTCATACGGACGGACAGACGGACGGACAGACGGACGGACAGAGGGACATGGCTATATCGACTCGGCTGTTGATGCTGATCAAGAATATATATACTTTATAGGGTCGGAAATGATTCCTTCTCTCTATGTATACTCTATGTACCTTCGGTACAGAGTATGAATATGTAATGACCGCAAGCGCAGCACAATTTATTAGGATATTGATTCATTTTTGACTCTTGCACTAATTTTTCAACCTAAGTCAATCACAAAACAAGTGAGAAAGTCGGTCAAGCCCTACTATGACATACTCTGTACCCGGTGTATATGCTGAATGCGTCGCTGCCACTGTGTTCATCTCTAAGTTTTTTTCTCTCTCTCTCTCTCTCTCTCTCTCTCTTTGATGCATGCAATGCGGTGTTGTTTGCGTGTGCGTGGGAGGCGTCTTTATTGCACTTTTTTTCTCATAACTTGAGAACCGCTCATCCGATCTTTATCATTTCTTCGGCAAATAGATAGATATTAATAATGACTAACTATCTCTAGAAGGTACGAATCATCTATCTACAAAACTGTGGGAGATATGATATATTTTCGAAATTGCGGGGGCGGGAGGGGGCGTGGCAAAAATTGAAAATAAACTTGATCTGCCTGCAGGTATAAGATAAAAGAAAAAAAAAAAACATTTCCGACCATATAAAGTATATATATTCTTGATCAGCATCAACAGCCGAGTCGATTTAGCCTTGTCCGTCTGTCCGTCCGTCCGTCCGTCCATCTGTCTGTATGAACACCTAGATCTCAGAGATGGTAAGAGATAGAGGTTTGACATGTATTGGACAAATGCTTCTTTTATCTGCACGCAAATTTGGAAAAAAGTTATATCTCCTACAGTTTTAAAGATAGAGGATTCGTACCTTCTACAGATAGTTAGTAATTAGCAAAATGAATCGATTTGCCAAAGGAATGATAAAGATCGGATGAGTGGTTCTCAAGTTATAAGCAAAAAAGTGAACCAAGCCCTCCCCGCTACCACCCTAAAAAAATGTTGCATACTTTTTGGATGGTCACACTAAGGTACGCGGGAACACTGTTAAACATGTTTTTTCATGAGTAACGGGTATATCGAAGTCGGTTAGAGCCGACTTTAACTTACGCTCTCGTTAATAGATAAATCGTTGGTGACCAGCAATAAAATAAATTTTTCACAATTTTTTTCGTGGTGAAAATCGCACTTAAAATCTAGCTTTTATTTAAAAATTCATTAATTTAATGCAATGTTGCCGATAAAAGCCTTTATAACGCCGAAGTCAAGCACCGGATTCAGAAGTGGTGGATGAATGAATGATAGGGCATTCAATTACCTTCCAAGAAAGCATTACCATTTTATAACGAATGAATCGATACTGAAGATATACACATTTTTCTAAAGGTACTTTTTTCAGAATCAAAAATCTAGCTTTTCCGCGATTTCTCGAAAACGGCCCCACTAAAAAAATCGTGATATGGATTTTTGGACTCAGCGGGGGCACTTACATAAGAAATTGCTACCAAACGTTCGGGATCGCAAAATTTTTATTATTTTGTAAACTAGTGTAATCGGTTAAATTATTGGCCACAAATTTAAAACTTCTGCCCATGGTTGCAAAAGTTTTTTGAGAACGCGTTATCTGAACGTAAAAACGAAGACGGAGTTTTCTTCAGTACTAATATAATTTTGGTTTGAACCAGGACTGCAAACCTTATAAAAATAGACAGAGGTTCACTCCGGGGTTCGAGCCAGTGAAACTTTTTGAGTTCGGGTTCACAGAGCGGATTCAGAAGGTCGCTGAACCTAGGTTCGGTTTCGAGCCCGGGTTCAGGAGTAATTTTGCTCAGAAAACATGTAAATAAGTTGAAAGAAACAAACGATTAAAGGCTTGATAATAAAATATTCTAGCTTGGATCATCGAACGTTTTTGCATTAGAGTTTTTGTAATAGAGAAAAAATGTACACTGCCTGCTTAAGATTCTTATTGTCCGCATAGGAAATCACAGTGGTTAGAGCGAGCCGGAAATATTCCCAAATGCACTCAGAGAGCGTAAGTGACTAAGCTGACTAATTTCTAACAAAAACGTAGTCGACTGCGCAACCGTTCAGTCTATATATTCTTAATTTATGTTTGTTCACCACAAAGGAGTATGGTCGACTGTACAGCTTTCAAGAACCTCGCGGTGTTATCATCAGCAATCTTTGCCCATCTTCTGCAAGTTGTGAAAGACCATCTCATGCCAGCATTGCTCTGACCGTTTGGTTAACGCACTGTATAAATTAATCATTAGTGTGTCTTCCAGCAATCTTTCATTATTACTAACTCTAAAGCTGGATAAATCAGATATATGAGTAGAAAAAGTGCGCTAGACTGATACTTGTGTTGCAGGAACAGCTAATACAAATAAATACAAAAAAATATATAAATTGCTGTTCATCAGAAAATAAACATGGAAAAGAACCATTAATTCTTTTATTTACCATTCTTAAAGCTTTAACCTATTAGTTCCTTTTGAATATTTCAGTGAAAGCTGTTTTTATTCTAAGCATAGCAGCTGGAAAAAATGTATCAGAACATCATTTTTGATTCGAACCCTTTTCAACTATTTTTCGCTCCGGTTCAGGTTCGGGTTCGGGTTCGCCTCCGGACCGGTTTGCAGCCCTGGTTTGCAGCCCTGGTTTGAGCTAGGATATTTTGGATATTTGGCCAATAAACAGCGGAGTTATGGGGTTTCAAAGTCAAAATTCGAAAATCGTATTTTTTGCCACTTAATTGGTCCCAACTCTGTTATTTTTTGACCGATCAAAAACATCCTAGTAAACACAAGAATGGTGGGTATTAAGAGTAATTAAAAAAAATTTTTGCAACCATTTTGGTTCCGAGTTAATCGCTTTTAAAATTTCGAAAACTATTTTCGATGATATGAAAATTATTTTTGATAGATTTTAAACATTGATTCGGTGCATTTGGGTGTTAGCCTTCACCGAAGTTTGGTATAAAAATAAACCCCAATTATGTCGAAGTAAAATTTTTTTTTAAGTCTCTCGAAAAATTCGTTGGTGCCACAGAACTTCGAGAGATTTCACTTTCTTATTAGAAAATCTAGTTAGAACACCAGATGTTCCAATTGAAGTTCCATCTTTAAAAAGTGTTATTTAACCATGTTCGTTACTCTGACAAAAAATTGTATAGAACCACTGTTCAAAACATTTTAAGCATTCCTAAACAAACAATGAAAAAAACAATGCTTACTGTTTATACTCTGTACCGAAGGTACATACACATACATATTAAGTTTGTGCAAAAGTATGTAACAGGGAGAAGGAATCATTCGCGGACGAATTTTTTGTGTTTTACTTAGTAGCTTAGTAGGCTTTGTATTGAAATATATTACTCTCTCGCTCTCTTTGACACAAATATAAGGAGTTGTGAGAGAGCGAGTGAGCCTACCTTGTTTAGTATACCTTGCTTTCATCGACCACAATCTTAGAGAGAGAGAGAGAGAGGGAGAAAGAGAGCAACGTAGAGATGAGCGCAGCTGCAGCACTGCATTCAGCTCCTACTCTAGGTACAGAGTATATTATAGTCGGGCTTGACCGACTTTCTCACTTGTTTTTACATTGTTTAGAACTCGATGTTTTTATCAATGTGTGTTATTTACAAACCCTGGTTATTTGTAAACTTATTTGATAGATAGCTCTTCGTAGAAGATTTAAAGTTTTGTTTTTATTTTTGTCTTGGTAATAGGATAAAAGCCATCGACAAGCAGATTCTTAGCAAGTGTCTAGTTAGATGATCACTTCGCTGGTATAGTTAAACTGAGTGCCCTTAGTAATGCTGCAAGAAATTTTTTCCTTTATCTTATTAAGTACTTTTTTTTATATATGAATAAGCCTAACTTTTTTAAGAATTCTGTTTATAGGTGACTGACTCCAATCCTGATCCAGAATGCACGCTTCTCACCTACTTACGCGACAAACTACGTTTGTGTGGCACGAAGCTTGGTTGTGCCGAAGGAGGTTGTGGAGCTTGCACGGTGATGATATCAAGAGTTGATCGATGCAGCAATAAAATTAAGCATTTGGCAGTCAATGCCTGCCTTACGCCCGTGTGCGCTATGCACGGCTGCGCAGTAACCACTGTAGAGGGCATTGGTAGTACCAGGACTCGTTTGCATCCGGTACAAGAACGTTTGGCCAAGGCCCATGGATCTCAGTGCGGTTTTTGTACGCCGGGTATCGTTATGTCCATGTATGCATTGTTGCGTAACTCCAATCAGCCATCTATGCGAGACTTGGAGGTGGCTTTCCAGGGCAATCTGTGCCGTTGCACAGGCTATCGTCCCATACTGGAGGGTTACAAGACCTTCACCAAAGAGTTTGCCTGTGGAATGGGTGAAAAATGTTGTCGGGTCAACGGCCAAGGCTGTGGAGTTAGCGATATCGCCACAGAGGCCGATGACAAACTGTTTGAACGAAGCGAGTTCCAGCCCTTCGATGCCAGCCAGGAGCCAATCTTTCCTCCAGAACTGCAGCTGACGGCAGCATATGACACTGAGAGCCTTCTCTTCCGTTCGGAGCGCGTCAGCTGGTTCCGACCAACTTCATTGCAGGAACTGCTTCAACTTAAGGCGGAGCATCCAACAGCTAAGCTAGTTGTGGGAAACACTGAGGTCGGAGTGGAGGTCAAGTTCAAGCACTTCCTTTACCCCGTTCTTATTAACCCCATTCAAGTGGCGGAGCTGCAGGCGGTGCGTGAATCGGAAGAGAGCATATACTTTGGTGCTGCAGTTAGTCTGATGGAGATCGATGCTCATCTTCGCCAGCGGATAGAGCAATTGCCGGAATCACAGACGCGCTTCTTCCAATGTGCAGTGGATATGCTGCACTACTTTGCAGGCAAGCAGATTCGCAACGTCGCCTGCTTAGGAGGAAACATAATGACAGGCAGTCCCATATCCGATATGAATCCAGTGTTGACGGCAGGTGGTGCTCGCTTAGAGGTGGGAAGCTTTGTGGATGGTAAGCTGCAGCGGCGCACCGTCTACATGGGTCAAGGCTTCTTTACTGGCTATCGACGCAATGTGATTGAACCCCATGAGGTGCTCCTAGGCATACACTTTCAGAAGACAACACCAGATCAGCATGTGGTGGCCTTTAAGCAGGCACGTCGGCGTGACGACGATATAGCCATAGTCAATGCAGCTGTGAATGTTCGCTTCGAGCCCAATTCGAACGTGGTTGAAAAGATTAGCCTTGCCTTTGGTGGCATGGCGCCCACAACGGTCATGGCACCGCTATCCGCAGAGCTGATGGTCAAACAGCAATGGAGTCACACTCTGGTGGAGCGCGTGACGGAGAGTTTGTGCGCTGAATTACCCTTAGATGCTTCTGCGCCGGGTGGAATGATTGCCTACAGAAGGGCTTTGGTGGTTAGTCTCTTCTTCAAGGCGTATTTGGCCATCAGCCGTAGGTTGTGTGAAGGAGGCATTATGCCCACGAATGCCATACCTCCAGAAGAGTTTAGCGGGGCTGAAGTCTTCCATACTCCCGTTCTACGCAGTGCTCAACTCTTCGAACGCGTCTGCAGTGACCAACCCAGCTGTGATCCGATTGGACGACCTATGGTACATGCCGCTGCACTAAAACAGACCACTGGCGAAGCCATTTACACTGATGACATTCCTCGAATGGACGGAGAAGCATACTTGGCACTCGTGCTGAGCACTAAGGCAAGAGCCAAGATTACCAAGCTAGATGCCAGCGAAGCTTTGGCCTTGGAGGGTGTTTATGCCTTCTTTAGTCACAAAGATTTGACAGAGCATGAGAACGAAGTGGGTCCCGTCTTTCACGACGAGCATGTTTTTGCTGCAGGTGAAGTGCATTGCTATGGGCAGGTGATTGGAGCTATAGCAGCAGATAATAAGGAACTGGCCCAACGAGCATCGCGTCTAGTGCGTGTAGAGTACGAAGAACTTGGTCCCGTGATAGTCACCATCGAGCAGGCCATCGCACATAAGTCATATTTTCCAGACTATCCGCGATATGTTACCAAAGGCAATGTGGAGCAGGCATTCTCAGAGGCGGATCACGTCTACGAGGGTAGCTGTCGTATGGGAGGACAGGAACATTTTTACCTTGAGACTCACGCAGCTGTGGCCGTTCCACGAGACAGTGATGAATTGGAGCTCTTCTGCTCCACTCAGCATCCATCGGAGGTACAGAAACTGGTGTCACATGTCACTTCACTGCCCGCCCACCGTGTTGTATGTCGAGCGAAGCGTCTGGGTGGTGGTTTCGGGGGCAAAGAGTCTCGGAGTATTACGATAGCTCTTCCCGTTGCATTGGCTGCCTATCGACTTCGGCGACCAGTACGTTGTATGCTGGATCGTGATGAGGACATGCTCACTACCGGAACTAGACATCCATTTTTGTTCAAGTATAAGATTGGTTTCACCCAGGAAGGCCTCCTAACGGCTTGCGACATTGAGTGCTACAATAATGCCGGTTGGTCTATGGACTTATCTTTTTCTGTGAGTATTTTTTGGTCAGTATGCGAACTTCTTAATAATTTAATCAATAATTTATTTATATCCTTTAGGTTCTAGATCGTGCCATGTACCACTTCGAGAACTGTTATCGCATTCCCAATGTGCGTGTCGGTGGTTGGGTCTGCAGGACCAATCTGCCTTCCAATACCGCATTTCGCGGGTTTGGTGGCCCTCAAGGCATGTTTGCTGCAGAGCACATAATTAGGGATGTGGCACGCATTGTTGGTAGGGATGTACTGGATGTGATGCGACTCAACTTTTACAAAACGGGTGACTTTACACACTACAACCAGCAACTAGAGCACTTTCCCATCGTACGTTGCCTGGAAGACTGCCTCAAGCAGGCGGACTACGAAAGAAAGAGCGCCGAGATTGCACGCTTCAATAGCGAGAATCGCTGGCGCAAACGCGGAATGGCCGTCGTGCCCACCAAATACGGGGTTGCCTTTGGTGTCATGCATCTAAATCAGGCCGGAGCTCTCATCAATGTTTATGGCGATGGATCAGTGTTGCTTTCCCACGGCGGAGTTGAAATCGGACAAGGTCTTAATATCAAGATGATTCAGTGTGCAGCACGAGCTCTGGGTATTCCCACCGATCTAATACACATTTCGGAGGCAGCCACAGATAAAGTGCCAAACACCTCACCAACAGCAGCTAGTGTGGGATCCGATCTGAACGGTATGGCCGTTTTGGATGCCTGTGAGAAGCTGAACAAGCGACTTGCTCCTATTAAAGAAGCATTACCGGAAGGAAAGTGGAAGGATTGGATCAACAAGGCATACTTTGATCGTATCAGCCTGTCGGCAACTGGATTTTATGCCATGCCCGACATAGGCTATCATCCAGAGACAAATCCCAATGCACGAGCCTACAGCTACTATACAAATGGAGTAGGTGTCAGCGTAGTTGAAATCGATTGCCTGACCGGAGATCACCAGGTACTTAGCACGGACATCGTAATGGATGTTGGATCAAGCATCAATCCGGCCATAGATATTGGACAGATTGAAGGTGCTTTCATGCAGGGATACGGCCTTTTCACCCTCGAAGAGCTTGTGTACTCGCCCCAAGGAATGTTATATTCCCGTGGTCCAGGCATGTACAAGCTACCAGGCTTCGCAGATATACCCGGAGAATTTAATGTCAGCCTTCTAACTGGAGCACCCAATCCACGAGCTGTTTATTCATCAAAGGTAACGTCCATGTTTTTGATATTTAGAAAGTATTTAATCTAATCCGGTTTACTTACAGGCCGTGGGAGAACCTCCGCTATTCATAGGGTCATCGGTATTTTTTGCAATCAAGGAGGCAATTTCCGCTGCTCGAAAAGATCACGGCTCGAGTGGGGAACATCAAATGGAGGCGCCTGCTACATCTGCACGTATTCGCATGGCCTGTCAAGACAAATTCACCAATATGGTAGGCATATCCTTTAAAAACTTTTCATGACTGACCGTAAATTGTTTTTCAGCTCGAATTCAGCGATGCTGGGACCTGCACTCCATGGAATATTGTACCCTAAGCTCTCTTCGTTCCACATGGTCAGCGGCCGACACAATTGACCAATATGTAGATATTTTACATAATTAAAAAAAATTTTTAATTAATTTCTGTTGATTTGTGTTGATTTTTGAATTATTTTTACACGTTGACCTTGAGCCGGCTAAATCAAACTTTGAAATTAAACATTTTTTAGTTTAAATCCCCAAAATTTAATATAATCCATAAACTTGGATCATAAACATCCACTGAATTAACTTAGAATCCCTAGTTGTATTTGTTTTAGCAATCAACTATGCTAGAATGTCGAGAATTGAGAGAATAAGAATGCGTTGTCAACTTCTTACTCAGATATTTGTCTATTACCCAGCGGCGCAAATTGCCATTACAAAATGGGTTACTCCTGCGTTACTTTGCCATCAGTATAAAGGAAATACTCCCATACAATCTGCATTACTTTGCCATATGCATGGCCGCTTTGAAAACGGGATGCGCACAGCCTGCATTACTAGTAATAAAGGATGTATGCCAGAGCCGAGCTGTCATCGGATTCCCATCACGAATGCGTACACTATTTTTAAAATTGTAATGCAGAATGTTCGCAGTCTGTTTGTTTTTGATTACTATCTCTCTAGCGAAAAGCAGCGATTGTAGTGCATTACTTTTTTGACAGGCGTAATGCATATTTTCGACAGAACACGTTGAGCTCTGCGCCGCTGGGTAGTTTTGATTTGTTACAATAAAGTATCTCTCTGTCAGGGTGGAGTTAACATCACCTTAAAACAGAGGCGGCCATCCACAGCTCATTTGCGGCGAAGTCAGTCGTGTTTTTATGCGAGCCGAAGTTATGTTTGTGTTAATCGGTGAACACTGCATTGCAAGTAAAACGTTCGTTGTCTGGAGAGAGCTCTCTTGTTCACCAACACAAGCTCACTTTTTGTCCTCTCCATTTGGCCGCCTCTAGAGGAAGTACGGAGTACTCAAAAAAAGCGCGCGCAAACGAAAAAATCCATATAAAAAAACGTAAAACCACACGCAAACAATTTGACGTCAAACGTTTTACGGTGTGCACGCAGAGAAAGTCGATCCACATGAACATTGAACTCGAACGTCCAACTCTGAATTTGTGGATGGTATGTGAAGCTGTTCGAGCCTTTTTTGTGCGCCCAATGTAATTAAATTTATTTATTTTGACAGTTAGAAGCAAAAAAAAAATGTCCTACAAGAAGGGTGAGCGTAAGAATCATTTGAAAAGCTTGCATGAGGAAGAACAAATTGAGCTGATTAACACCGTAATACCAAAAAAACGAGAAGGCCAAGCTAACTTCGTCTGTGCCGAAGTTTTTATACCCTTGCAAATGTTTTAATACATCAGAGTTTAGGAACGCCAGCATTAAAACAAACAATTTTTCTAAATAAAACCCACTTTTCGACCGATACTTCCTATGACAGCTGAAAGATATAGTCATCCGATTTTGACCAAAACTTCCAAATCTTTTTAAAAGCGCATGATATTAATAATCGCTGAAATGAGACACGTTCACATTAAAAACAAAAAAGTTTTTCTCATTAAAACCCTCTTTTCGACCCATAGTTCCTATCACAGCTATAAGATATAGTCATCCGATTTTGACATAAACTTCCAAATCTGTGTAAAAGCGTATAATATTATATTAATAATCGCTGAAGTGAGACACGTTCACATTAAAAACAAAAAAGGTTTTCTCACAAAGACCCACTTTTCGACCGATAGTTCCTATGGCAGCTATAAGATATAGTCATCCGATCCGGTCGGTTTCGACATATTAGCAGTGTGCAGTAAAAAGAAGACTCTGTGCAAAGTTTCAGCTCGATAGCTTTAAAACTGAGAGACTAGTTTGCGTAGAAACAGACAGACATAAAAACGAAAAAGGGAAAAAGGGACGGAAAAAGCCAATCATGACTCAGCTCGTCACCCGGATCAAGAATATATATAGTTTATAGGGTGGGAAATTAATATTTCTATGCGTTGCAAACTTCTGGGCAAAATTATAATACCCTTTGCAAGGGTATAACGAGAAGCTTTGCCAACTGATGTTTTTATACCCTTGCAAATTTTACATCAGAGTTTAAGAACGCCAGCATAAAAACAAACAATTTTTCTAAATAAAACCCACTTTTCGACCGCTAGTTCCTATGACAGCTATAAGATATAGTCATCCGATTTTGACCAAAACTTCCAAATCTGTATAAAAGCGTTAAATATTAATAATCGGTGATGTGAGACACGTTAACATTAAAAACAAAAAAGTTTTTCTCCTTAAAACCCACTTTTCGACCGATAGTTCCTATGACAGCTATAAGATATAGTCATCCGATTTTGACCAATACTTCCAAATCTGTATAAAAGCGTTTAATATTAATAATCGGTGATGTGAGACACGTTAACATTAAAAACAAAAAAAATTTTTCTCATTAAAACCCATTTTTCGACTGATAGTTCCCATGGCAGCTATAAGATATAGTCATCCGATTTTGACAAAAACTTCCTAATCTATGTGAAAGCGTATAGTATTAATAATTGCTGAAGTGGAAGCCGTTAACATTAAAAACAAAAAGTTTTTCTCACAAAGACCCACTTTTCAACCGATAGTTCCTATGGCAGCTATAAGATATAGTCATCCGATCCGGTCGGTTCCGACATATTAGCAGTGTGCAGTAAAAAGAAGACTCTGTGCAAAATTTCAGCTCGATAGCTTTAAAACTGAGAGACTAGTTCGCGTAGAAACAGACAGACGGACAGACGGACAGACAGACGGACGGACAAAGCTCAATCGACTCAGCTCGTCGTCCTGATCAAGAATATATATAGTTTATAGGGTCGGAAATGAATATTTCTATGCGTTGCAAACTTCTGGGAAAAATTATAATACCCTTTGCAAGGGTATAAAAATAGAGGAAAGCTAACTTCGGCTCGACCGAAGTTTATATACCCTTGGAGCATGGTATATTTCTGCCAGTTTTTTATATGGCAGCTATACGATATATTCATCCGATTTTGGTGACGCTCTCTAAAATTGTGTTGAGACAGCTAATATTTATAACTGAAACGTACAAACACGCTACCATTGAAAACAAAAAGATTTTTCACTAAAACTATTTTTTCGACCGATCATTCCTATATGCTATAGTCATCCGATTTGGATCAGACTTGACAGAATTATGTGTTAGCATATCATATTGATCAGTAACGAGTTTGGGAGCGATAGCATTGATCTATCTTTTGTAGTGGCGCTTGAACAGATATTTTTAAAAAAAAATAACGAGAAAAATAAAAAGACTTTCTTTGGCGGCCTAAAAGTATGTGAACATGTTATGTAGGGAAAAGAAAAGAGAAATTGGGCGGGAGAAATTACATTAACAGCATTAGTGAGAGCCAAAGATAAATAGGTGAAAATCCCTTTTTAGTCTGTTAAAAACTTTCTTCAGGCTGATAGTCTAGGCATAGAGTCATTCTATTTTCAATAGCCAAAAGCACCAGTCATCTTTTCATGTGCGGTCTAGCAAAGTTAACCACGAAAAATATTACAAGTGAAAGTTACCAATATATATAACTGCGGCCAATTACATATAATTTGGTTCCTACAAGTGTCATACTCGAAGTAAGTCCGTCTAATGACCTTTAGCAAATAGAAATTGTAGTAGTCTCCTTTTTTTGAGTGTGCCTGTAAGCTTCAACACCCTGATCTACTTACAGGTGTGGCACTTAGTACTAACTTAGTACCATCTGTAAAACAGCAACACTAACTTTAATTGCTGCTAGAAGTAGCAACTCAACGATCTCTCAATTTTCTCTAATATTTAATCTGGACGAAGACAAAGAAGAAAAAGCTCCCATCAGCGAGACGTCGCTCTATCTGAGAGAAAAAGCTCTGCAGCCTAGCTTAGTTGCATCAGCGAGCGACGGGCGTGCGGACTCATTGCTGATAAATTTTGATTCGGTTTCGTAGTGGCAAGTAAACGACAGCCCAAGGACCAGGCTAACAAATCGAACCCCAAAGTGGTGTCCCGCGACGGCAAGGATCGTCGAATTCCGATTTTTTTTGGTGTGTGATAAATCCCCCCCCCCCCGCTCATATAACAGCCGGCCACCTACGGCAAAGAAGAAGTCCCGGTAAAACAACGGTAGTGCTTGTCCCTTGGCCCTAACCAGAAGCTACATTTTTTTTTCTCTTTTTGTTAAGTGCAGTGGGTTTTCCTTTTTTTTTGGCCAAAGCAACAAGAAATTAATTAATTTCATACATTTTTTTTACCGTTCGATTTGTTCTATCCCTTCCACATTCAAAATCTTCCGTTATTCGGTCAGCCATTTTTGGGCGCGAGAGCAGCTTCTTGCTGAGAGAGAGAGAGAAAAAAAAGGGATCACCGGCCAAGAAAGGTCATGCGGCATAAGGTGATCATAGGAAGGGTGGGCATCTGCTGTGGCAATACACCTGCACAGCCATATCTCTGCATCAAGATACGCAATTAAAACAGCGTAAAGCCATAAATGTAGGATTATGTTTTGTATCGTCTGTCCCATCGGACAAGGAAAATATTTGGTATATTTTTTTTGTTTTTGCACGCGAATTTTTAAATAGGTTTGTGCACCTCTGTGAGCAAGTGGCCTATAGGAAATAAAGTGAACCCTACCCAAGCCGACGACCAACCAGCCGGGAATAACCGCGTGCCACTGTAGCCGCCACATTAACACCAGCTCTCTTTCTCCACGTTGCATGCTACACTTTGTATGGCAGCTATACTATATAGTTGCCCGATTTGCATAAAACTGGCTGAAATTATGTGAAAGCGTAAAAAATTTATAAATACGAGGTTTAAACAACAATATACACCAAATTTAACACGAAATTTCTTTAAGTGGAATTGTAGAAGTTAAGTCAATACCTTCATGTACGATATCCAATTTACACAACTTGAATTGATATAGCTTTTATGCAAAAATTTAATTTAGCAAAATTAACATGTTGCAGCGAGCAGCGTGCTAAGTAAAGGGCAAATGAACAAATGGTCACACTTTCGATGGTATTTTAAGAAAGCACCGTTATAATCAAAGCAGAAGAAGTATGCCACTGTGTAGCTTGACCAATTAGCTGTTAATTAAAGCAGTTAAGGTTTGAAAATTTTAACATTATTTTTTTGATTTTTGGCCTATGCCAGCAACCACTGTGCGTTGCTTCTGCCTTTTGCGTTTGCGTGCCCGTCGTCAAATGCGTTGAAAAATTTAAGACACACTTGTGTCTCTACTTGCATCGCGCGACGTTTAACGTGACAAATAATAGTCTTTGTTTTTATTTTTGTTGTGGCCGAAATTATCTTACAAATGTGCATTAATTGTCTGCAGACAAGTCTTTGTGATGTGGATTGCTTCTTTCATGTAATCTTTTTCATTCAATTCTATTATAAGTTTTCTATATTTATTAGTTAATTGTTTATTATGTAATATATTGCTAAATAAAATGAGTGAATATAACAAATATAAAATGTTGCATGTTTGCATTTTTTTTTGTATTTTACGAAATTAATCGTTTTATAATCCATCAAGTATGAATTCATCAGTTAATTTTGCAACCATTTCTTATGTAATTCTAATTTGAATTTATAGGTGCACTCATTGATTAATTCGGGAGTGACTTTTTTGCAAAAGCCCTGCAGGAATCATCGGTGAACCATAAATGAATTTATTGGTGAATTCATAATCAATTTTGCAAAGAAATCGTGCGTTGCGCATTGTTGAATTGGCGACAGTCCCTTCGTTGACGCCAAAGGTATGCAGACTAGAGCTGGAGAAACATCGATGTCCACGTACATCGATGTTTTCGATGTTTTAGCAGTAAAACATCGATGTTTCATCGATTTCAAATTTTAAGAGTCTGGTAATGTAGCTTCTTAAATCACTTTCTTGCTTGAGATTAAATTGAAAATAAATAGAGAATATAAATAATATATATAAGTTTGATAAATTAGAAGACCAATGCCCCTTCTAGGGTTCTAGATCAAATATTTCTTTTTAAGTATTTTTAAAATTATTTAAATTTTTATAAAGGAACATTAAACGCTACTAATTCTTTGGCATTAAGGTTCGACAGGGTCTGTCCAGCTTTACTGAATTTCCTTTTAGAAGCTGTGGATGTTGCCGGAATACATAAGTATTTTTTAGCCACTTCTTTTAGTGGGCTCAAAGAGCTTGGACACAGTTCTGTTCCCATTTTTCGTGTGTTTCGCTGCATCTCGCATATAAGTGGGATAATTAGTCAAATACTGGCATATTTTCTCCCAGAAATTTGCAAAGTGCCACACTTTTCTAAGTGGTGAGGATTTCTGACATTTCTTGTAAAGTTTCTATATGAGGGCTTTTGGAGTTGCTTAGAGTTTGGAGTAAAATTGTGGATAAATGGTCAGTCGGAAGTAAAATTCGCCTTATCATTAAAAATAATCTATTCCACCAAGTGGCAACTTCTGAAATAATGCCATAATCATTATTTGTGGTTTGGAACTGTTTTAGATTTTCATTGGCCACAGTACCTGAATTAATAACTCACAACTCGCTTACACTTGGAAATCACGGCGTTAGGGCAGGGAAGTCGAAGGAATTCTTGAACTAAAAGAGGGAGTGTGTGTTCAAATCATAGAAAATTTGTGAGTTTTAATAAATCGATCTTTTTTTGATTATAGCATGCAAATGGATAAGCATCAACCACATTCATACATTATAGGGTTTGGTTTAATCAATTTTTTTTATAGTTGCATATTTCATCTTGACAGAACCGCAAAATTGCCTTTCTTAAGGACGCCAAGCAAATTTTATAAGAAAGTAGCGTGGTCTTGTCTTTTTTATGTAGGGTTGCAAAAACATCGATTGTGAAAAAAAATCATCGATGTTTGCATCTTGGATAAATACATCGATGCATCGATGTTACCATCGATGTTTCTCCAGCTCTAATGCAGACAGCGCTAACTATCAACTTTAACTTTCAACTTTTTTAGTTATATTTTGTTTTGCCTACTGTTTTTCTTTTTCCAGCTGAAGTGTGTATTGATTATGATATTTAATTAAATTGTCTTTTATCAGCTTGAAATAAAATTCAACGAAATATAAACTAAAATAATCTATAGCTTTTTTTGTTTATATCAAATTTATTAAGCCATTTTTAAATTCCCTATTTCGTCAACACCTCTTAGTAGATTCGTACGTTGGCACCCCGTTGACGACATTTCGTTAACAAAACGTCAAAAGTTCACTTATGGCGCTTCTTTGACTTTTACGTCGACGAATCGTCTATGCGAAAAGCCGTGCACTACCTCCAGGACATGCCAATGCACTATGGGAAAAAAGTCCGATTTTTTGGCATAAACTCCAGTTTTAAAGATATTGATCTGAAATTTTACAACTATTCTTTTGAAATTAAAGTAAAATTTGGATTTTGTTACTTTTTAATTTGACCCCCAACCCCTGTACAGTGGGTAAGAAATTTAATAACTAAATATTAAAAAAATTTTTTTAAATACACTAAAAAAAAAACAATAAACTTAACTTAAGTATTATATTTATAAGGCCTCGATAAATAAATAGACGTCCTAAAAAATGTGAATCATTGAATTTTCAAAAATAGTCAAGTTTTAACTCACCACAAATTTTTTATATATTTTACTTAGTTTTAAATTTCATCTGACACTTCGTTATCTAAATCAATTAGATCTATTTCAAAATCATTACTTATATTTTCGTCAGGTATCTCCCTCTATTTTTTAACTCTTAGTGGAATACTTGGCTCATCTAACAATTCGATAACTTCAGGTGCTAAGCGCATCTTTGGACTTTGCACTTTTGTAATGCAGAGGCTAGATAAAAAGGGATCAGACGAATCCATGGCTCTGTGAAAAACATCTTGCATATTGTCCACTCGGCTGCATTTTCTGGCATGTGTCTTGCCTCTGATGCACTTTCTCCTAAAGAGCCAACAGGAACAATTGAGCTTTCTAAGATTTTATAACCATGTACAATAATTTTGTGTACTGTTGGAGACATAGGGTACCAAGAATACCGGTCTTGGTACATAGTGAAGGTTTCAAAACAGAACATTTTAAATTTTTCTGAGTTTAACTGGTAATGGCAGTTTATGGCAATTAAAATCACATGAAAGCGATAAATTAAATCGTAGTTTAATCCTAATATGTATAAAGGACAAACTTTTTGGATCGGAAAATGCCCGTCTCGCCGTATGTCCGTCATTACTGTTGCCACTGCCATTCTGTCTTGGCTTGTCTACATGAAGCCCCATATCCTTCCAAAATGCGGTTTGAATTTGTTGTTTTCGTGCCGCTAATTCGACTTTGTCGTTCCCCGTAACTCGCCAAAAAAAATGCAATGTTAAAGGTAAACAATGGCTCAGTACAAGGGTAGTCAAGCGAGCGTCGATGGCATGCGCGAAGCCATTGACGATTCGGTGACGCTGCTTTGGTGCGCTGGTGGACGCCTTAGCTGCCTGCAATAAGCACAGTGTTCGCCCAACTTCATGATCCCCTTTTACCCATTTTCAATGGGTACAGGGTATAAAAATGCGAATTTTGCTAAATTTTCTTATTCCTTAAATTATTATGAAGATTTGAGAAACTGCAATGGCGTATTGTGTTTAAAATTCTAAAGTCGTCTTACTTGCACCAACTATTGCTCGCCACTGTATATCCACAATCATGTTATTTTTTCCATTTTGTAAGCAAACACCGAAATTCGAATTTATTTTAAAGTTAATCAAAAACCAGCTTATTTTGACGTTTGCGACTATTCGCTCAATGTAAGCGCACAAAAGGTAGTAGCCACAGAAAAAGTCGTTCAAGTGCAGTGTAAATTTGTGAAACGGGTTCAAATATCCATACATCATTTTTTGGGTGTCTTTTTATCAGTCGACAGCATATTGCAAGGAGTACTTCATTCAACTCTACACTGTTCGGCATAATTATTTTGACAACAAAGATTTATAAATAAACCATTATAACTTTTAAACAAAAAATCGTAAAATTTTTAAAATTTTTATCGGGTACTGGTATAAAAGTAAGCTTTCAAGAAAACATAAGTAGTACAGAATCAGCTGCTTAGGTTAGAAAATATAAATCAAAATCTGCAAATGGGGGTTGGCATAAGTATGTTGACAAGATTTCAAAATTATTTTATTCTCAGCACAGAACCCAAAATGTTAAACGAATGATTGTTTCTAGACATGTTTTGCATGCTAAACCAGAATTTGCCTTTAGAAAGTCCATATCTCTGGCTGGCATATGGCTTATATGCCCATTTTCCTAGGACCCTATGTCCTAGAATTTATTTTTCTTAAATTTGTTAATGTCAAGTTATAGTACTTATTTTTATCTGTAAATTGTAGTTCAAACTAGGGTTGTCGAAAATTTCAAAAATATCTATATCGATATTTTTGGCGATATTGAAAAAGTATCATTCCGATATAAATATTTTGGTGTCAAAAACATCGATATAATCGATATTTTCGATATTTTTCAATAAAAGCCCGGATCTTAACAATGAACAGGTCTATTGAGGTAATTGAGGCGTCATTTGACGCGTAATAAGAACTACAATCTGACTGCGCAAAAAATATAGATTTATTATATATTTATTAAATTAACAAGAGATATTTATTTTTATTTCATATATAACATAAGAAGTTCTGAAAACTTGTTTATGAATTGGAATTTATGGAACGAAAGCAGTGTTTACTTTTTTTTTAATTCATCATCTTTAAACTAGAGCATTCGAACCACAAAGCATAAAAAAACTTATATTTTTAAATCTTCGAAACTTAAAAACTTCTGACGTTACCAATAATCGTTAGACAAAGATTTAATGGTGACGCGTTGAGTTATGTGCTCATCGGTCATTCGGCTTCCGGTGTCAGAAACCACACTTTTTATAGCCGATGCCAATCGTTCCGATGGCACGGAGCTTCCCGGTGTAATAAGATATGACAATGCGCAGTTAGAAAGCACTGGCAATGCGTCTTTCTCTGCAATCCAGAAATTAATAGGGTCCCGTTCCAGCGCAAACAACGGTAAATTCCAATTGTCTCCAATAATTTATTCTAATGTCCTGGTGGATGTTGAGATATCATGGCAATATTGTGATCAGCGAAGAACGATCCTTCAAAAATTACGTCTTCAGATGTCGGACACTTGTGTTTAAAGGAGAACAATATGTGTACAGCATGACTATAGGCGACTGCCACTGTTTGACGATAGTCGTCATGCTGCAATCATGTTATTTTTTACTGTTTTTAAAAATGAGCTGCATTTCAGCCAATCATCTCCATGCTTTGCGATTAAGTGCGCCTTTATGTTTGTTGAGTTGCCATGGTCCTTACAACTTTTTGCACAGTAAACAGTTCATAAAACAACTTTTAAACATTGTGCATTTCATGTCCAGAGCACAAGAAACAGTTATTCGCAACATTGTGACTGAAGGCTAAAAGAAAAAATATCCCCGAAAAATATCACCAAAAAAATATTCGATATCCGATATATCGCCTCCGAAAAATATTCGATAATGATATTCTTCATTTTGGGCAAAAATATCGATATTTCGATATATCGATAATATTTTCGACAACCCTAGTTCAAACTTTATTCATTTTTATAAGAAATAAGTTCGTGGTCGAGCGAAAAATGGCCGATTTGCATGCAAATTTTAATTTTTTGTGCTTCTCATGAGCGCCAGTTAGTTTTAAATAATTATGACAGCCAAATTACCACATTTTAATTTTTATTTTCTAGCCAAAGCGGCTGATCGAGCACTTCTTATGTGATATTAAGAACTTACTTTTATACCAGTATCCGTTAAAAATTCTGCCGACTAGTGTAGGTATGCACTTTTGCTAGCCTAAGTATGTGTTTGATTTAGTTGTATTCATAAGCTTGCGGCAAAATTCAAACTCAACGGACAGCTGTATGGCCTGATGCATGACGTCAGACATGCTGTCGTACGACTTTTAAACATATTTTATCCGCCAATGCAGTAGGGCAACACTGGCAGACAAACAGCTGTTCTTCCCACCACTTTTCACTTTTTTGTTTTTGTTTACTCTGTGAATAAATTGAAGCAAGCAAGTCCCAGGTATGGCAGATGAAACAGACGAACCCAGCAAGGTAAGTGTTATAAAAACTAGTTTAACATCAAGGAGTTGCCAACAGATACATAATTAAATTGCAGAGCTTCGTTATCTTTGGACGGGATGTGGCGCAGATACCCTGCTTTCGTAATAGTTTCCTCTATGGCATTAGCGGCGGAATTGGTATTGGGCTGCTCACATTTTTGGGCACATCTCGGACGCACCTTTCCACACATGTGGGGTTCGGATCTTTCTTTTGTGGTACCATTGTGTATTGGATGGCGTGCAGGTAGACTGGACAATTACAATAATTAATACAAACAGTACTCTATGAGCACGTTATTAATTGAATTTTCACAGGTATCAGTGGTCGGCACGCCGGTTTGAGCAGCAACAATTGCAAGAAGCCATGCGGCGACAGGCCATGTATGAAGGAACCGAAAAAGGACGAGAACTAGATCTTAAGTCTGCGTAGCATAAGTCCGTGCTTTAACTAATTGTGTTTGTGTGTATATATAAATCACGTAACCAAAGTCTGTAAGAGGCCAGCGGTTGAACTACTGTAATGGTAAGATAATTAAAATGAACCTTCACAACTTTTAAAAAGAATATTTTATATCTTCTAGAAAAAGCTATCTTTTACATATACTAACAAATGACAGACTAAAATATAAGATTATCTTATCTGACACATGGAAGAAGAGAAATCGACCCTTAATGGTAGCTGTTTAAAACATGCCGATTAAAAACGTATATGGTTGCATATACTTCTGTCAAGTTGGATCAAAATCGTATAGCCATATCATTAAGCTTCCATTTATCAATCGTGATCTGGCTTAGCCAGCCAAATGGTCTCAAAATGCTACAAGCAAACAAGACCACAATTTTTTTTCTCCCATTAATGTTTTCCATTGTATTTGGGCTGGTCCTCATTCCAAATCTGTCATCAGTTGACTACAACACCCACAGTTTCCAAGGTAAGCTAACGGACAGCAATGTTCATCTATCAAATCCTCATCTAGCAAGTTTCACGATTTTTTGACCTATCGATCTTCACCACCCGCAATATTTCGAAAATTTATTAAAATCCACATTTCACAGGCGGTTTCTGTAAACACAGACTGTATATAAAAAATTTTCGTCTAACTCGTCCGATTTCGATTACGGTTATACAACTATATATTAGGAGAAACGGGGATAGGTTGCTGTCCGATTCCTGTACAGGTGTTTAGACCTTTGCCGGAACCTGAAATTCGGTTTTAATCCCTATGCCACCGCCTACGTTGCTGGAACAGCAAGTTATTTTGAACTTTCCAACATTTTGAAAGATTTGACCATGTATATTCTCTTGCACAAATTTTGAAGGAATCTATAACATCATTTACAGATTTTATATTAGATATTTGTTTATTGCTTTCATAAACATCTCTTTTGAAAACTCTCATTAAGAATTTCCTTTTGGGTCTTCTTAATAAAGTTGAAAATCTCGTATCTAAGAGCACTGCAGCCCATACTGGTACTGAGCTTATATAAACGAACGTTTATAGACCGTTTATATGTAGTAAGAAAGAAAAGATTTCAGAACCCTTGCTCGAAATGAAAAGCAAGCGGAAAAAAATTCACTTTGTAGTAATTGTAAATCCTGCAGTATATAAGAAGTTTAATAAATTCGCTGCAGCAATAAACAGACGTTTGGACAACATTCCATTCAAATGTTTTTAGTTGGAGCTCCTTTAAAGAACTCTGAATGCATAAATCTTTAAGAGTTAATAGAGAAGTCAAAAATATTAGGGGTTCGGTTCATGGACCGGTTCGTCGGACCCAAAAATCCCGAACCGAACCGGTTCTAAGGGGTTCGGTTCAGGACTGGTTTGCAGCCATGATAGGTACCGCATCTCAAACAAACTTTTTTGGGATCCAATATCCAATATACCCAAGAACAGTGGTTTTTTGAGTCACATGCGTCATTTATAATATCTTTAAATCTTTGCTCTTAGCTCTAATTTATGAAACATATATTGAGGGTGGGAGGGATATTGAATTTTATTATCAAAATTCGAGCTCTTTTAAGAAAGTTCATCGCGCGCTTCTTCCATTTTATGGTCAGTTTAATCGACCCACTGAAGCGGCTATTCGGGCTATTGTGACTGAATTGTTGGACATTAAACCACCAACACGCTTACGTAGAGTGCGAACTGAAGAAAATATCGCAGCTGTATCGGCCAATGTTAATGATGACCATCAATTATCGATTCGACGCCGTTCGCAGCAATTGGGCCTATGTTAATTAACAACGTGGAAAATTTTCCGAAAGGATTTAGGTGTGAAGCCTTTCACAATACAGCTGGTGCAAGAATTGAAGCCGAACGACCTACCGCAATGTAGAATTTTTGGTGAATGCGCTCTTGGAAAGTTGGCCGAAGATCCACTTTTTTACCGAAAAATTGTGTTCAGCGACGAAGCTCATTTTTGGCTCAATGGGTACGTAAATAAGCAGAATTGTCGATTTTGTGTATCTTATGTATGATTAGTTGTTTGAATATCAGCCAGAAGCATTGCAAGAGCTACCAATGCATCCAGAAAATGTCACAGTTTGGTTGGTTGGTTGGTTTATGGGCTGGTGGCATCATTGGACACTACTTCTTTAAAGATGATGCGAATCGTAACGTAACTGTGAATGGTGAGCGCTACCGTGAGATGGTATCCAACTTTTTTTTGCCCAAAATGCAAGAGCTTGACTTGCATGACATGTGGTATCAACAAGACGGCGCCACATGCCACACAACACGCGCAAAAATTTACTTGTTGAGGGGCGAGTTCGGTGAACATTTTATTTCACGTGCGGGACCGGTCAATTGTCCGCCTAGATCGTGCGGTTAAACGCCTTTAGACTATTTTTATACCCTGTACCCATTAAAAATGGGTAAAAGGGGATCATGAAGTTGTGCAAATGTATGTAACAGGAAGAAGGAATCATTTTCGACCATATAAAGTATATATATTCTTGATCAGCATCAACAGCCGAGTCGATATAGCCATGTCCGTCTGTCCGTCCGTCCGTATGAACAAACAGATCTCAGAGATGGTAAGAGATAGAGGTTTGACATGTATGGGGCAAATGCTTCTTATACTTGCAGGCAGTTCAAGTTTATTTTTAAATTTTGCCACTCCCCCGCAATTTAAAAAAAAACGTCATATCGCCCACAGTTTTGTAGACAGATGATTCTTACCCTCTAGAAATTGTTAGTCATTAGCAATATCTATCGATTTGCCTAAGAAATGATAAAGATCGAATGAGCGGTTCTCAAGTTATAAGAAACAAAGAGTAAACAAGCCCCCCTTCCGCGCACCCGCAACCAACACCACATTGCGTTCATCAATAGAGAAAACTTTTTTAGAGCACAAAGCAAGCGGTGGTTTCAGATTCTACGCCGTACTTCTATAGCGGGCTTGACCGATTTCTTAAACGTTATGTATAACCCCAAAAAGAGTTGCAAGTTCTTGGTCCACTTCTTTTTTCTGCAAAGCATTTGATATGGTTAAGACCTTCCTGAAGTACCAGTTAAGTCAAATTTGTAATGTCCACCCGTACGCAGATGATGTCCAAATGTATATAGTCGTCCTTTAGTAAAATAAATGAATGACCGTGGTTCAGCAGAATCCGAAACTTGCTCCACTGATTCTAAACGTGTAGATATGCCAATGATCAGTTCTTGGTCAACTTGTTTAATGCGGTATCATAAATAGACCTTTCTGACGTGTTATGTAATTGTAATGTCCACCAAGTAAGTAGTATGCTGCTTTAAATGTGATACTGTTAGATGCATTTATCGTCCTGCTTGAGTTATTTAATAAAGCCCAATGTGTCAATTTATGTAATGGTGATCTTTTGAGTGTTAGTGAATGGGCTAAGCGTAATGGACTGTCATTAAACCCAGCAAAGTGCAAAGTGATATACAAAAATTCACTGTGTACAAGGGATCGAAACATTTGCAAATTGTGATGCTGCCTCTCAGAGAAGACTAAACGTCACATTTAACAATATCGCTAGATATGTCTATAATAGAAAACAATCCGACCACATTACGAACTTTGCTAATCAGATATATGAACTCGACAACGTATACTACGTTTATACGCACGTCTTATTTGCAAATAACTGTTTTGTAATTGACAAATTTTTGCGTATAAACGCTGAGTTTATTTTTAATTTGCAAATAGCTAAGTCACGAAAACAATTACTGATTAGTAGACTTATTTGCAATTAGTGTGATAGGCGTTGCCACTCTTTTCAGTGATTTTGTTGTTTCCAACTATATGGTAGCGCTGCAAAATTGTTATTCATATTATATCGACTGCTAGCGAAGGAGAAAGGTAAAATGTTCAAAATAAAAACTGAAAACAAGCATTTGAATTGGACCAGGGCGGAGACGAAGGAACTTCTTAGACTGATGATGGAAAATTAGGTCATGGAACTGCTGGATTGCAAAACACGCCGTAACAACAATGTAAATGTGCTCCTTGCTGAACAATTGGTCGTGAATGGTATGCCAATAATACCATAATTTGCAGAAAGTTTTTGCAATATTTAATACGTTATTATTTGCGTATAGGATTCACAAAAAACAGCGAGAAAGTGAAACTAAAGTTCCGCACACTGAAGCAGAAGTTTTTTGAAGTTAAATGCGGCAACAGCAGAAGTGGTGCTGGGCTGAAAGCTATCGACCACTACGATGACTAAGAGGAACTTCTAGCTGTGGGAATAGATACCAGAGTAGTGCAAGAAATGCTTACAGAAGAAATTGAAGAGGACATGGCAGGAATTCGATGATGAAACAAATTTTACAAATGAAAGTTTGTTATCTGAGCCGCAGCACAACGTGAAGAAGGCTTCAAAGAAAAGAATTAGGTTGTAATTCTATGTGATTTGTAATCATTTTTCATACTAATTTATTAAAGAATGCTACGTTTTTAGCTGATTATTTACGTGAATCTAATGAAGTGATGGCAGAGAACCGAAACGAGACTAAAGCTAAGTTCACACAGGCAAATAATAGCTATAATTGCACATTTTGCAGGTCTTAAAACATAAACTAAGGTTCCATTCACTTATAATTTGATCAAATATGGCCAAGAAGTTCACCAATTTGGTCAATTTAGCTTAAATTTTCTAAAAATTAGTCAAGTTATTTGCCTGTGTGAACTTAGCTTAAGCAATGCCTAAGCTTTGCTTGAACTGCATCAAAAATAAGAATAAAACCTTTTAACTTATTTTATCTTGAGATAATTTGAATCTAATCACACTACACATTTATATAAACTGCTGTAAAAGTCCCTGTGACTGAAGCTTATTGAAAGAGAAATAAAGTTTTTATTTTATTTTTATGTCGTATTATTTATGTATATGTATGAATGTATATTCGCATATGTGAAATTATTACGGTAACATAAGTAGTTCTCATTCCTCGCAGAGCAAAATTATTTGCCAAGAAGTTTTATATATGTCTGGTCTCTTCTTGGTCTAGTCTTAAATCGGTTTAAGTACAGCATGAACAATGGAAACCAAAAAATTACTTTAATATGTCTCAATATTGGTTTGATGGCGGCGTTGTCTTCTTTCACTTGCAACTAGAAACTATAAATATCTTTCGAGCAGTCGTTTATGAAATAATTGCTTTCGTTTTTTGCATTAACTGCATTGTAAGAAACATTACTTTAGAATCCATCATAAAAACTTATTTTTATGTGATTTTCTTATCAACGTTTCCACATTCTCAGTTCTACTAATCAGGCAACAGTGATTTTCATATCAATGTTACCAGAAACTCAGTTCTGCCAAAATTAAGCGTATAAACGGAGAATTAGTTATTTACAAATTATTTCTATTTGCAAATAGCTGGCGTATAAACGTAGTAGTAGACTAGATACAGATGTCTAATACTGCTGCATAAGATAATTTATACTAAACAGCCATCCTATTTATATGACAAAAACACCTTTGCGACTTCAACGAGAACTATGAATTTAACCACATAAACTAGCCAGCTCAGAAAAGCATTTTTTCAAGTATACTGTTCAGTTGTGTAACCAACTTCCACCCAATTTAAATAATATTAGTAGTGCAACGCAAATTGGGGCCAAGTTTTCATTTTACCCGATTTTCAGACTTATTTTCTTTTATGATTTCTGCAGCGTCACCTACATAGTTACCTTGATTGTTCGGTGGCTTCATAGCGGCTTGTTGATTTTCAGTCATGTTCTCTCTCCCTTTTAAATGTCCAACAATCTTGCAATACAATTGCAAATATCAAATTTAGATGCTGGAAACGAGAATTTGGAACACTATGAAAATGAAACACCAGAACTACTTTAGCATATGTATATCCCAAATGAATTTCAGTTCGCAATTAGTTGATTGAGTGCTGGTGTGTCGGCAACATGATAGCCAAATCTTACTGGTTGCTAGTCTGTGTTGTGATTTTAACGCCGGTAGTTGAGCCAAAAAAGCACAAGGATGCCGAATATAGAAGTCAACCTACCACTTGGTTAAGAGCCTTCCCTGCTCTTTCGTTCGATCCATACGGAAACTGTTATGCCCATGATCGCCCTTTGGTTGGACGTTGTGTTAGATTTCGAGATTGTATCAGTGCTGTGCAAGCTGGGCCTGGAATATCAACTATATCATGCCCATCAAGCACGCTGGAGCAATATGTGTGTTGTCCCCATGGAGGATATGTGTTGCCGGAGCCAGAGCCATCTAAAAGTGTGAAAGGTACATATAAATGTCTATCAGGCCTGTTCCCGTTTCCGAATCCGATTAAACGGAATTGGTAAGAGTTGTGATTCGGTGGAATCTGTTTGCCATCAAAAGAATCGATTGAGAGTTATTGGAATTTTAAAGCTAAAAGTCAAATAACACAGTCGGTTTTTGGATGCGAGAACATTTAACAATTCCGATACCGCATGATTTGATGGAAATCGAAAACGGAAACAGGGTCGTATATCTATTTACATCAGTTGGGTCAATTTCTATCCAACAGCCTGCTCGAAGGCTTACACAAGGACACGACGTAGGCGCGACACTGCTGGCTCTTACAAATTCGAGGCTGTGGAGCCAGCTATTAAGCGACTTCATCATACTGACAGCGAAGTGGTTGGCGGAAGACTTACACAGCCAGACGAGCATCCCTATATGGTAAGCTGATCTCAAGTTCTTTTTTACACACAGAACAAAATTGAAAACAGAAAAAATTGAAATAAAATTCAAACTTTTTTTTTACCTAACTTAACTTATTACCTAACTTTTTGCAAGCAACCTATCAGTCAAGACGTTCTTTAAGTTTGTTTGTGTTGTCTAAAAAAATTTTAAGGAAACATCTTTGATCAATTGCCATTTCGATAAAAATATGAATTAAAAAAAGAATTATCTTTTGGTTATGTGACGTCAACAAAAAAGAGTGAGATATTGGGGGTTGTGAGCCACTTTGTCAAATTTCGGTTTTGACTTCCAAAAAGAATATTGTAATGATTCGCAATAAAACAGAGGAAAAACTCCAAAGAAGTAAAAAAATCATTAAAAAAGGGAAACAAAAGAACAGCCACCAGCAAAAAGCCTGATGCCGTCAATCAATTTTCACTTTTCATCGATATTTCTTTATTCAGAATATAAGAAAAAGTGTTAATTTTTTTCATTTAATAAAGAATAATTGCTTTATATCACGAAATTTAAACTTTTGAATGGGCCCCCCACAAATTTTTCAAATGTCAAAAATCACTTTTTATATTCTGTACCGAAGGTACATAGAGCGTAATAAGTTTGTGCAAAAGTATGTAACAGGGAGAAGGAATCATTCCCGACCCTATAAAGTATATATATGCTTGATTAGTATCAACAGCCGAGTCGATATAGCCCAGTCCGTCTGTTCATCCGTCCGTATGAACAAACAGATCTCAGAGATGGTAAGAGATAGAGGTTTGACATGTAAGGGACAAATGCTTCTTATACTTGCAGGCAGATCAAGTTTATTTTTAATTTATGCCACGCCCCCACCCGCCCCCTAAATTTGGAAAAAGCCTCATATCTCCGACAGTTTTGTGGATAGATGATTCGTACCTCCTAGAGATAGTTAGTCATTAGTTAGTTAGTTAGTTAGGCGAATTGAAACCGACTACACAAAGCCAAGTAGATTTGGGTAGTTGATTCCAAATCGCTCAGTTTCACCATCTGATCTAGTAGGCGTGCTTTTTGGTGCAGTTTTAATTTAAAATACAAGCGTTTATACGAAAATCGCCAGTGATTGCCAGTGGAAGGTCATAGTAGCCCTTAAATAGAATAGTTTGAATGTTAACTATGCCTCCTACGACCAACACAAAATCAATCAAACCATGTCAATTTGCATGAACTTGAAACCTTAAATTTTTTACTTAAATGTCGATAGCTTCTGTATTCTTGAACGAATTTGTTTGAATTATATGGCGTTGTATTTTAAATAGCTAAATCTTTGGTAATCAGCAATAAAATTAATTTTACACAATTTTTTTCGTGGTGAAAATCGCACTTAAAATCTAGCTATTTTAAAAGAAATGATAAATTTAATGCAAAGTTGCCGATAAAAGCCTTTGTAACGCCTAAGTCAAGCACCAGATTAAGAAGTGGTTTATAAATGAATGATAGGGCGGTCAATTACCTTCCAAGAAAGCATTACCATTTTATAAAGAATGAACCGATACTGAAGATATACACATTTTTCTAAAGGTACTTTTTACAGAATCTAAAAACTAGCTTTTCCGCGATTTCTCGAAAACGGCCCCACTTAAAAATATTTGGACTGCATTTATGGACTCAGCGAAGGGATTTACATATGAAATGACTGTCAAATGGTCGGGATCGGAAATGCTGTAAACTAGTGTAATCGATTAATTTAAAAAATGAAGGCTTTTCAAACTTGAAAGATTGAATTTCGACGCGCTAGAATGGCCGTTGGACCACTGTGGATCGGCCCGATCGGATCGGGACAAAAACTAGTTCTAATGAGAAAAACGTTTTGTTTTTAGTGATAGCGTCACCAATTTTGGCAATTGTTAATTTTATATGCTTTCACCAAGTTTCAAGTTTCATCAATTTCGGGTGACTCTATAGTATAGCTCCCACATAAAAATCGTGTTGTGGTTAAAACAGTGAAATCTGGTATTGTATGGGAGGGGGAGTAGTTTTTATCCGATGTTGTTTGTCTTAGATACCAAAAAACTCTTCCATATCAAATTTCAAGTCGATATCACTTAAACTACGGCCGCAATTGATTGACAAATGTTGCACTGTGCGACGGTTCGTAAACCTCTTGAAAAATTCCTCGGTACCACAGAACTTCAAGAGATGGGATCTATTTTTCGAGAGATGCATCCCTGTTTCTACAGATAGACCGTTATGTCGAGCACAAACCTTTTATCTAAATTTTGAAACTAGAAAATTCTAATTCTTTCAATTAGAAAATCTAGTTAGAAGGTTTGTGTTCGAGTTATTGGTCCATTTTTAGAAAGAGGAATGCATGAAAAATTTTCCATTGTCTAGTTGAGTAATTTTGATGTTTATTTGAATTTTTATACACTTGAAAAGTGTATTATAATTTTCCCAGAAGTTTGCAACGCATAGAAGGAATCATCTCCGACCACATAAATCATATATATTCTTGATCAGCATGACAAGCTGAGTCGATTAAGCTTTGTCCGTCCGTCTGTCCGTCCGTCCGTCTGTCCGTCTGTCTGTTTCTACGCGAACAAGTCCCTCAGTTTTGGAGCTATCGAGCTAAAACTTTGCACAGAGTCTTCTTTTTACTGCACGGTGCTAATATGTCGGAACCGACCGGTTCGGATGACTACTTCTTGTAGCTGCCATACAAATTTTCGTTCGAAAAATGGGTTTTCGTGAGAAATACTGCTTTGTTCTCAATATTATCGCTCTCAAACACGGTCATGGGTAATATGTATTGCTTTTAAGCTGACCTGCGAAGTTTGGTCGAAGTCGCTAACCGTTGAGACAAGCTATTTCAAGTGTATCAAAACTTCAGTACAGACGAAGTTAGCTTTGCCTTTCTCGTTTCAATTGTGTTATATGTTTTATGATTTATTTTTAAGTCTTATTATATTCAAAAATATTCTATTAAAATTATATATTCTTTAAAAATAAATTGCAAAATATAAAAATATTTTTGTTTCAGTCATGAAATATAACTGCAGCTCTTAATTTGTTCGCTGTCACTTAGATGGCGCCACCATAGATAGATGGCGCCACCTAAGGTGGTTGTTTAGTTATGTTTATAACTAACTTTATTAAATAATAATATTACTTGCTAAATACAATAAACTGAATATGATCGAAGAGAAGCTGGCAGAATTCGCGGGAGAGACTCGTCGTCAGCGATGGAACCAACTTCATCTCGAAGGCGTGTGATGAATATCGATAGGTGGCCGCAGCCATCGCGTGAAGGAACTCATCGGGGATGCCACAGCCACTCCCACCCCAGCGACCAGGTCGGAAGCGAATCCAACCTTACGAATTTGTCTGGGGCGATCCTCTACTGCTGACGTCATCGTTGGTGGTGGCGATGTCTACCGTTGAGGTGTAGTCGTTGGTGCTGGCGATGCTCTACCGTAGACGACGATAGCGGTGAGATCTGTGAGGGTCGTGGCAGGGTTGCTCCAACGGTTTCTTGACAGGAGCTGCAATTTGTCGCAGAACAACTGTGTCTTGCTGTAAAGATTCGTTGGAGTAGAATTTATGTCGAGGGTAAGCTCGCGTAGAGGCCGTGGGTTCGATTGGGCGTCGACAAGCAAGTTCGCCCAAGCAAGATGATTCTCGCTGTTATATTAGTTGTTGAGTCGACGAACTGTATCCGTTGTACTGAGCATGTGCACAGAGTACAGATTTACGTAGTTGTGTCGATGGTTATCTCTTGTTAAGGCCGTTGCTTCGAATGTGCGTCTATAAACAAGATGTTCGAGTAGGGTTGAGGTTGCCTCACATCAAGGACTTTCGTCTGCCACGCGTTGTGGACTTTGATTGCCACTCGTTGTGGACTTTCGCTTGCCACGCGTTGTGGACTTTCGCTTGCCACGCGTTGTGGACTTTCGCTTGCCACTCGTTGTGGACTTTCGCTTGCCACGCGCTGTGGACTTTCGCTTCGGCGGAATTGGTGAATGTCTAACCAACGTGCGATCGAGAAAATGTACGTGCAGGGTCGGCTGCATACAATGTAAGATCTGATAAATTGGTGGGATGCTTGACCAACGTGAGATCAGTTACGTGTAGGTGCAGAGTCGATTGCGTGCAGTGTGAAATCGTGTAAAGTTGGAAGAAAATGTTGGCATCACAGTAGTGGGTGCCGCCGTTGTCGAGATCCGAGCATTCATCCGTAGTCCAGTTGTTGGCCACAAGATGATGATGCTGGTGCGATAAAGTCCGTGGTGTGACGCAGTGGGCCAGCGATTGCTACTGGGCGCCGATGTAGGACTGAGGTTGTGCAGGTTGCTGCGTTGGGCGTGTCGTGGACAAGGTATGTACCAATGGGGCACAGAGGACTGCGCGTTGCCGTTCGAAAAGCATCCTGTTGTTTTAGCTGTTGCAGTTGGCGCGTTTGCGTTTGTGTGAACGTACACACATGTGTTTGTTGGCGTCTGTGGGTCGCCGTTGTCGTGTTCATATGTGTACGTCTCGGTCGAAATTTGACAATTTTTGAAGAAATTCCATCAGCAAAACCTCAGGAATGCAGGATGCGAATGCGCTAGTCCTGGTTGGAGCGCAGCTTCCACGGCGATCGCAGGCTGTAAGTGCAGACGCCGCACAGTGTAAGATTTTGCCAATCTAGGGGGACTTTAATCAAAAAAAAAAGTGCTTCAAATTCAATGATTTTTTTTTTAAATGCTTGTAAAATATCTTCTTGATATGAAAAGAAACAAAAATCAGAGTTAAATTATCATTAACTGCAATAAAATAGTCATTAAACATGTCACATTGCAACGCTTGAAAAATTCAATTTGACAACTCGCATCAGGCACAAAATTAAAGTGATTAAAATTTAGCCGTCAGTGTCTTGTTTCCAAGAGAGTGTAATTCGCATGTTTTTATATATCTACTCTGTCAGTTTTAAAGCTATCGTTACCAAACCTTGCACAATGTCTTGAAATTACATACAGGCTGTATATGTGTTGTAACCAGCCTGATCGGATGACTATACCATATTACGCTCGGTCGGAAAACTAGTTTTTGTGAGAAAAACTTTTTTGTTTTCAGTGATAACGTCAGCAAACTTGTCAATTATTTTTTTAATATGCTTTCACAAAATTCTGCAAAGTTTCATGAAAATCGGGTGACTCTATCGTATAGCTCCCATATGAAAATCGTGATCTGGCTAATACTGAAAAAAAACGATATTGTATGGGAGGTGGGAGTAGTTTTTGTCCGATGTTGTTCATCTTGGAAACATATTTCCGTATGGCCAAAAAACTCTTCCATTTCAAATTTCAAGTCGATATCTCTCAAACTACGGCCGCAGTTGATTTAAGTCCCCCTAGATTAACAAAATCTTACACTGTGCGCCGTAGGCATGTTTGTATGTGTATATGTGGGCGTGTTGGCTGCGTGTGTGAGCGTATGTGTCGCTGCTGCTTGTGTGTGCCCGTGTGCATTTCACAATAATTCGCAAAAACACCGTTTGCACATTTGTTTAAAGATTTTTGTTAAATGTTTTATGCACAGTTTGCTGTTGTGTGTTGTTTGTTTGTTTTGCTTTGCTAGGCGCTACCGCCAGCGGCGGCGCCTGTGTGTGTATGTGTGAATTTCGTCAGGGATTTAAATTCATTTGTTTAACACTGGGCTTCGAATTTGTTTATTTTATTTCGGAACTAGGGGTCACCACTTTGGTTATCGTTATAACTAACTTTATTAAATAATAATATTACTTGCTAAATACAATAAACTGAATATGATCGAAGCGACGCTGGCAGAATTCGCGGGAGAGACTCGTCGTCAGCGATGGAACCAACTTCATCTCGAAGGCGTCCGATGAATATCGATAGGTGGCCGCAGCCATCGCGTGAGGGAACTCATCGGGGATGCCACAGTTGGTTTTGATTGATATGAAACACGTGGTTCATTTAGCGAATGTTACCAACAATCTGCACATTCTTTTCACGGGACCCAGTACATATAGTTGGCCTAGTCGAGTATAGCACTTTCTCATACTTGGTTTTCTCCTAACAATCGGAGGTTATGGCCCAAACACCGCTTTTGCTGTTTTACCTCAGTTCAGTTTAAATAATTTCATTTTGAAAGTATATTTTTGCTGTAACACTGTGTTATTGAAAAGCAAATGTCAATGTGAAAACAAATTAAATGCAGAAAAATACACTTCCAAAATTAATTTTGCTTGTGAAAATTGTTTGGTGTGGTGAATTTTCCGAAATCAAGAAAATACGGGAGGTTTGAAACCAACCAAAATAAATTTCTGTGGCACCTAAGAATGGGATTTCGGTTGGAAAAGGATTCTGTGTATGTCGATACCTGTTAGAATTTTGTATCTGTAATTGTCATAGTTAAAAATATCGTTCTCTTTCATTCATATAAAAAAAATTCTTGCGGTAAAATTTTGTTTTGGGCCCACAAGGGTAAAGGTTTTACATGATTTTGGAAGTGTTTAATATCTGTATATTCTGTATGTTAATCTAATTCGACCTGACCTTCTTATTTAAATCATTTGTAGTGTGCTCTTGGCTGGCGTTCCCATCGTAATACTAAAGGCAAAGGCAAAAGTGTCGACAGATACGTATACAATTGTGGATGTGTGTTAATCGCTCGCAAATTCGCGTTAACTGCCGCCCACTGCGTCAGCATCGGCGGGTAAGGAAACCAGCAAGGCAGGGTAATCACTTCAAATACTAATGAGATATTTGCTTCTCTAGGGAATCCCCGTCGGCTGTGTTAATTGGTGGCGTTGGCTTAAACGACACCCAGACGCAAGAAATCGAAATTAAGTATATTAAGAAACATCCAAACTATGATGACGAAACCTCGTACAATGATTTGGCACTTATAAAACTCAAGAGGAGTGCACATCGCCCCATAGCTTGTCTGTGGGCACACGATTCGGTGCCAGAACGCCCATTAACCGCCCTTGGCTACGGTCAAACTCGTTTTGGTAAGTGAACAAACGTATGTTACGTGGGTGGATCAGTAAGTACCCGTGTTAAAATAAATAATTTCCCCTAATCATAGTTCATATTGAGGATTGACATCTGGCTCAAAGAGTTAGGTAGAGTATAATCGAAATTTAATCTATCCATCTTATCCACCTGTCCAAAAAAATCCGAAAATTTCACAATTTTATAATACGTTTAAATTATCTTGAAGATTTAATAGATGACAATTATCGACGTTGCAAAGTTTTATAATGAGTTTAGATCAGAGATTGAAACCGTAACGAATAACGGTTTGGGTTACGGTTACTGTTTTGGCCGATCGCTTTTTTCCGGTTACGGTTATTTTGCGGTGGGCTACGGTTAGGGTTACGGTTATTACCCTTATTCTGTTTCGGGTTTCGGTTACGGTTACTGTTATTAGTTTGACTAATATTGCCGCATGATCTCTAGATTCAAAATCTTATTCCGTAAATTACTTATAGACCGATTTTGTAATACAGAATTTTCACCATTATTTTCGCCTGTTTTAAAGTTGAACATTATAAGTTTTAACTAAAATATAAGAAACTACTTCATTTACAAAAGTATCGAAGTATTTTTAGTTAATATAATAAACTATTTTGCGCTATGTACCTTCGTAACAATGGTTATTTTCAGAAATGACATTAAATATCATAATACATTTAGAGACTCAGGCGAGTCCGAGCGTCATTATAATTTTACCTAAAAACAAACATAAATTACTTATGTGGGCGGTTCTGCTAACACAACTTTTGATAACTCAAAGAGATCTGCAAATATATTTGATTTTTCCCCACCTTCCCAATATGTCTACCTTGCGTAGCAATCTTGTTTGTTTTAGAAACATATTAAATTAAGGAGTGATATTGTTAACTAGAACTGTTTAATTTTCAGATTTTTTTTGCCCGTGATACACTTAATCAATGATCATATACGTGCAAATTTCCGTCAAACTTGAATTAACAAAAATCAGCAACACAAATCCATTACACAAAACATTTTATTTTACATTAACCCCCGCCGGAGCGGCTGTGGCTATTTATATAACCTCTGGTTTAATGTGCTAATTCTAATCTTCCGATGCGTTTTGGGTTGTCGTTAAAGCAGTATGTGTAAGTGGTCAATTTCTTATACAAGTTAACAAAATGCTCGGTTGTTGCTGTTGATGCTACATCTTGGAGGGGCTTGAAATTATCAAACAATTTCCGCTCCGACAAATTGGCGTCTGAGTACCTAGCTTCTATGCTTATGTTTAGCACCAATGTATATAAGATACTTTCAGCCTTTGTTGTTATTCCAGCCCATAGCAACAGTACGGCGCATAATAAATAAGAGCCACCTTAGTGAATAACTCTATGTCTTAAAATGTTCTTGTTAACAATGAAATTTTACAGGAGAGGAAAAACCGAAATTAACCCATATATTTGTTTCGGGTTACGGTACTGATAACTTTTTTGTAAATAACGGTTTTACCAGTTTTACGGTTATAAGAAAATTTTTTTTCGGTTACGGTTACAGTTTCGGTTTCAAATTTTTAAGTGTTTTTAGCGGTTACGGGTTACGGTTTCGGTTACGGTTTTAATCTCTGGTTTAGATTGTCATGAAGACGGAAAAATATTGGGGTAAATAGAAGGAGTACTTCGAACGCTCCAAAAAACATCGAATTTTGCAAGAGACGGGTAAATAGGAGGCATAGATAAAATGGTCAAAAATTCTCGAAATTTGTAAAATTTATTATAGGTTGAGATTATCATGAAGATTTAGGGCCGTTTTCTCATGTTGCTGTTTTTGTAAATCTAGGTGGATTTGCTGTGATTGCTTTGCTCATGTTTATGGTTAGCAATCTAGATGGTTTTTGTTGCCATCTACTTCATCCTCATGTATTTCAAAACCATGTACATGCTTAAAGCACGGTACGGAGTACTCAAAAAAGCGCTCGCAAACGAAAAACTCCATATAAAAAAAAACGTTGTAAAACAGAGATGGGCATGCACACATATCGTCACACTTTTCACACGCATACAAGCACAATTTGCGTGCACAACATTCGTGTTCTATAAAAAGCTTTCAATGCTTATAGCGTACGTGTGATTTTGTGCAATGCACGTGTGCATTGGAACGTCGCGACGCGCCCATCTCTGTTGTAAAACCACACGCAAAACGTTTGACGTCAACCGTTTTACGGTGTGTACGCAGAGAAACGAAATGTCAATCCACACGAACATCGAACTCGAACGTCGAACTCTGAATTTGTGGATTGTATTTCCAGCTGTTCGAACCTTTTTTGGGCGCCCAAAGTAATTAAATTTATTTATTTTGACGCTCAGAAGCAAAAAAATAAAAAAATGTCAGAAAAGAAGGGTCAAAATTGCGCTGATTAATACCGTAGAGGCAAAGATAAGTATTTGGAACCTCACTAATAAATATAATTTTGCTGCAGTTGAAATGGAGAGCCTTCAGCAGCAGTCGACAAAGATCTGCAACAATCATGTCCGGGATAAAAGCAACAACAGTAAAAGTTTTTTTTAATTATACCCTTGGAGAGGGTATATTAAAATTGTCCGGATGTTTGTAACGCACAGAAGGAAGCATCTCCGACCACATAAAGTATATATATTCTTGATCAGCGTGACGAGCTGAGTTGATATAGCCATGTCCGTCTGTCCGTCCGTCTGTTTCTATGCTATCTCCTCCGTCAGTTTTAAAGCTATCTTAACCAAACTTTGCACGAAGTCTTTTGGTACAAATACGCTGCACATTTGTCGGAACTGGCCTGATCGGATGACTATAGCATATAGCTGCCATAGGAACGATCGGTTGAAAAAGTAGTTCTAGTGAGAAAAACTTTTTTGTTTTCAATGCTATCGCTACCAAACCTCGTATTTATAAGTTTTTTATGCTTTCACATAATTTCAGCAAGTTTTATGCAAATCGGGCAACTATATACAAAAGAAAAGATAGATCTGAGAAAAAGTTTTAGTATGAAAAACTGGCTACACCCTTAACTATCCGTATTTCAAAATCTGCATTTTTTTATTGATGATTTTAAATTCTAATTAATTTTTATAAACAACCGTGTTAGATTAACTTAAAAATCCCAAATTTGGCATTTTTGGCCGTTTTTGGCATTTTTGGGCTATCTCAGCATACTAATTTGTTTTTAGGTTCCACACGCGCAATAATTGACTTTTTTGTGCGCCCAAACAGTTTGGAGTACTCCGTACCGTGCTTAATCAAATTATGTATTTTTATGTGTGCACGCATATGGTCACACTGAAAAATATTTAAAATCAAAAAACAACTGCTGCTAAAAACAGTTAAGTCTGTATTGAAAAAAAGGAAACCCAAAATGAAAAATATTGGATGTGGCTTTTGTATGCAAGTCACCTGCAGACATAGCCAAAGAGACAAATCCGCATTTTAATTTCCCTAGTTCATTGCTTAAGCTAAGTTCACACAGGCAGATAATTTAGCCAAATTTTTGATTAAAATTGAGATGATTGAAGATTTTACAGGATTTAAAACAAAAGCTATTGTTTCATACGCAAATAATTTGATCAAATATGCTCGGAAAGTTCCACAATTCGGCCTATATCCCCAAATTTTCATCAAAATTTGTCCAAATTATTTGCCTGGGTGAACTTAGCTTTAGACCTATTGCTTAATCTCCCATCATAGCAACAAGTCGTAAAAAAAAAATTCTTCTTCTCCTCCGCTCCTAAAACAAAAATTCGCCGAGTGGCAAGGCGCTGCCAACTCACTTTAAGTGCCTTTCCAGCCCTCCCGGTGTGACCGTGGCGCAAATGCCCAAATTCATAATTAATCTACATGAGACAACCGATTGCACAAAATCCACCTAGTTGCGAAATCTAGGTTGACTTCGATTTGAGCAAGAACAGGAACATGAGAAAACGGCCTTAATAGTTGGCAATTGTCAACGGTTAAGTAGGAGGTGTGGGGCAGTCGGTCCAAAAAAATCGCCAAAATTAAATAATTTTATAATGGATTTAGAATGTCATGAAAACGGATAAATAATCGGGTGAATACAAGGCTTACATCGAAGTTTCAAAAAATCACGAAATTTCCAAAGTTTATTTATGAGTTTGGATTGTCATAACGAAGGTAAAATAGACGGGTAAATAGGTACACAGAATATGTTAAGTTTGTGCAAAAGTATGTAACAGGGAAAAGAAATTATTTCCGATAACAGCTGAGTCGATATAAACATGTCCGGCTGTCCGGCTAAGACAGGACAGAGATTGAGGTTTGACATCTATGGGACTTGCAGGCAGATCCCGCTCCGCAATTGGAGAACAACATCAAATCTTTCACAGTTTCGTACCTTCTACGCATATTTAGTAATCAATATTATTTATTGATCAGCCAAAGGAATAAATAAGACCCGATGAATGATGGTTATGAATGTAAACTTTGAAATTCAATTAAAAAATAATCATGGTCGACCGCAAATTAGTTTCTGCACGTAAATCAGTGTCAGGCTCAACGAGGCTGCTTCAAGATATTTCGCCAGAGGACTCATTAAATATATCTTAATGATGACTATTTCCGTGAAATGAGCAGCACGAAAAATGGAAGCAGATATCAGTCTCAATCCATTCTTACGCAATACTTTAATAATATAAAATATTCATTGATTTTCCGTATGCAGTGTACTGTCGAACAGCCAGCATTCGCCAAATACTTTTTTTTCATTCGTAACATTAACTGACGAGATGCTAACATTCGAATGTGTATTGTCACTCCTACTTATATACCAATACGCATATAAGATTTTATTAACTTTTTAACAACAATTAGCTGGGCCCCCATCGCATGACTTGCTGCAAATTCAGCTGCTTCCTGTGGATAATCAGCGATGTGCCAACTTTTTTACCGGCGCCAATAGGTTAAAGTTCGATATAGGACCAGGACAACTTTGTGCTGGTGACTACTCTGGCCGCATGGACACATGTCAAGTAAGTTGCGCGTAAATTTAAAAGTTTCACCATTCTTTGACATTTTGGTTTTTGCTTTGACAGGGAGACTCGGGAGGTCCATTGCTGCTCCATCAACGTCATGGACACCTATCTGTGCCCTATGTCGTGGGAATTACCTCACTTGGGGGAACTTGTGGCAGTGGACTACCAGGAATTTATTCGCGGATTGCCTATTATCTTCCCTGGATTGAGGAACATGTTTGGCCATAAAAATTTCCAACTGATTTTACTGATGAGCAAGATAATGACCAATGGAGGACATCTAACTTATTCTTGATTGCCCGTTTTCAAATCTATCGAAAATAATGTATTGTAAATGGATCACAACAAAAATTAGTGGACCATTAAAAAGCATATTTAAAACAGTTAAGAAAGTATATGACTGTCGGACTTGACCGACTTGTTTTATTTAGGTGTTTTTTAATATATTCCAGAACTCTTCTTTTTTTAAATCTAAAAAATAATGGACATGAACTTATTAGCCTTTCTCTATCCCCTTTCGTTTGTACTCTTCGCTTTTATGCAAGTGTAAATCTCAAAAACAAATTAAAATTAATAAAAAACATTAGTATTATATTTTCTCCGTTTTCTCAACCATTTTTAAACCTTGTACCCATTAAAAATTTGTACAAGGGGATCATGAAGTTGTGCAAATGTATGTAACAGCCAAAAGAAATAAGGACCCTATAAAGAATATATATTTTTGACCAGCATCAACAGCCAAGTCAATTTAGCCATGTTCGGCTGTATGAACTCGTCCATCTCGGAGATTATAGATATAGCTACAAATTTTGTCATATATTTAGGTGTATACCCCAGTTAAAGTTTGCTTAACGACATAATATATAATAAGTTAGTCTATCAATTCTGTATACCATAAAAAGATCCGAGCAAAAACTCCGAAGATTTTATTTAAATAAATTTGAAAATAAAAAGCAGGCTTATCAAAAAAGGTAAATTCTCTTGCAATCTGAAAAAAAATTAGCATAAATGTCTATTTAGCCAAGTTTTCATCAAAATTGTATTATTTTATTATTATATTATTATATATTATTTTTATTATTTATATGACGTTTGATGAAAAGCATATACTTATTTTAAAATAAAGCATGCATTTTTCAGATGTGATCTACAAACCGCTCTGGATCCGAACCTTCAGGTTTATTGGAAATCCCGACGAACCGGAATCCTAGAGAATCCTAGAGATTTAAATTTAGCTCGATTTAAAGAACAAATTTTTTTTTTTGAAAATTCAAGATGGAAAATATTGTTATATCCGACGAATCTACACTTTCAAAATAATAAAACAAGTGAGAAAGTCGGCCAAGCCCGACTATAACATACTCTGTAACCGGTGTATATGCTGGATGCGTCGCTACCACTGTGCTTATCTCTAAGTTTTTTCTCTCTCTCTCTTTCTCTCTCTCTCTCTTTGGTGCATGCAATGCGGTGTTGTTTGCGTGTGCGTGGGAGGCGTCCTTTTTTACACTTTTTTCTCATAACTTGAGAACCGCTCATCCGATCTTGATCATTTCTTCGGAAAACCGATACATATTGCCAACGACTACCTATCTTTAGAAGGTACGAATCATCTATCTATAAAACTGTCGGAGATATGACGTTTTTTCAAAACTGCGTGGGCGGGAG